>OY978034.1:5688623-5990000 GCA_963854515.1 Pandemis heparana
CCTGCAATCCCTGTTTCCGGCTGAGGATTGTATAGTGTTTTTCTCAAGCAATGCGAGGAAATCAAGTAAAAATTGTTTAATTTGCCGCATTTTTAATTTTTTAAACATGCCGTTTGAACAAACTATTGCTCGCGCCATGTTTAACCGCACACCCGCCCCGCGCCGCCGCGCCGCGCCGAGCGCACCCGCCGACCGCGCCACCTTACTTATTGGCCTAGACCTGTGTGAAGTTAGCATATCAAGTACCAGCATATCAAGAAAAAAGTGAAGTTCTGTTAGCATGCAGTGTAGTTCTATAGTTCCTGATACTTTTAAGAAATAGTTCTGGTGGATTTCCTGGAAAATTTTGATTTTGTTTTTTGACATAATGATATGCTAACTTCCACATAAAAAGTCCAGCATATCACAAACAAATTAGATTTCTAGTAGCACTATACATAGTTCTATAGTTCCTGACACATTTTAGAAATAGTTCTGCCGAATTTCGCTAAAAAAAGAAACTTTAAATTTTTTGACATAATGATATGCTAACTTCCAGATGAAAAGCCCAGCATATCACAAAAAAATTGCATTAATATAAGTATTTAGCATAGTTCTATAGTTCCTAATACTTTTTAGAAATAGTTCTGGTGATTTTCCTCGAAAATTTTAATTTCAATTTTTGACATAATGATATGCTAACTTCTATATAAAAAGTCCAGCATATCACAAACAAATTGAATCTCTAGTGGCACTATACCTTGTTCAATAGTTCCTGATAGATTTTAGAAATAGATCTGCCGATTTTCGCAAAAAAAAAAAAAAAAACTATTTTTATTCGTCTAACATGATATGCTAACTTCCGTGATGATATGCTGTGAATTAGGGAGAGTTCCAAGGTTGTTTATAGTCTCAAATGATGGATATAGTGTAGTAGTTAATAGTTCTGAGCAGTTCCGGCGTTAATTTCGTTTAACAAAAATATTTAGATTTTTTTTACGAAAATGATATGCTAACTTCCGTGATGGTATGCTGTGAATTAGAGAGAGTTCCAAGCTTGTTTATGGTCACAAACGATGGATATGGTGTAGTAGTAAATAGTTCTGAGGAGTTCCGGCGTTAATTTCGCTTTACAAAAATATTTAATTTTTTTTGACGAAAATGATATGCTAACTTCCATGATGGTATGCTGTGAATTGGAGAGAGTTCCAAGCTTGTTTATGGTCTCAAATGATGGATATGGTGTAGTAGTTAATAGTTCTGAGGAGTTCCGGCGTTAATTTCGCTTTACAAAATTATTTAGATTTTTTTTGACGAAAATGATATGCTAACTTCCGTGATGGTATGCTGTGAATTGGAGAGAGTTCTAAGCTTATTTATGGTCTGGAATGATTGATATGTTGTGGTAGTAAATAGTTCTGAGGAGTTCCGGCGTTAATTTCGCTTTACAAAAATATTTAGATTTTTTGACGAAAATGATATGCTAACTTCCGTGATGGTGTGCTGTGAATTGGAGAGAGTTCCAAGCGAAATTAACGCCGGAACTCCTCAGAACTATTTACTACTACACCATATCCATCATTTGAGACCATTAACAAGCTTGGAACTCTCTCCGAATCACAGCATGCCATCACGGAAGTTAGCATATCATTTTCGTCAAAAAAAAAACTAAATATTTTGTAAAGCGAAATTAACGCCGGAACTCCTCAGAACTATTAACTACTACACCATATCCATCGTTTGAGACCATAATTAAGCTTGGAACTCTCTCCAATTCACAGCATACCATCACGGAAGTTAGCATATCATTTTCGTAAAAAAATCTAAATATTTTTGTAAAGCGAAATTAACGCCGGAACTCCTCAGAACTATTAACTACTACACCATATCCATCATTTGAGACCATAAACAAGCTTGGAACTCTCCAATTCACAGCATACCATCACGGAAGTTAGCATATCATTTTCGTAAAAAAATCTAAATATTTTTGCAAAACGAAATTAACGCCGGAACTCCTCAGAACTATTTACTACTACACCATATCCATCGTTTGAGACCATAAACAAGCTTGGAACTCTCTCCAATTCACAGCATACCATCACGGAAGTTAGCATATCATTTTCGTCAAAAAAAATCTAAATAATTTTGTAAAGCGAAATTAACGCCGGAACTCCTCAGAACTATTTACTACTACACCATATCCATCGTTTGAGACCATAAACAAGCTTGGAACTCTCTCCAATTCACAGCATACCATCACGGAAGTTAGCATATCATTTTCATCAAAAAAAATCTAAATATTTTTGTAAAGCGAAATTAAGGCCGGAACTCCTCAGACCTATTTACTACTACACCATCTCCATCATTTGAGACCATAAACAAGCTTGGAACTCTCTCCAATTCACAGCATACCATCACGGAAGTTAGCATATCATTTTCGTCAAAAAAAATCTAAATATTTTTGTAAAGCGAAATTAACGCCGGAACTCCTCAGAACTATTTACTACTACACCATATCCATCGTTTGAGACCATAAACAAGCTTGGAACTCTCTCCAATTCACAGCATACCATCACGGAAGTTAGCATATCATTTTCGTAAAAAAATCTAAATATTTTTGTAAAACGAAATTAACGCTGGAACTCCTCAGAACTATTAACTACTACACCATATCCATCGTTTGAGACCATAAACAAGCTTGGAACTCTCTCCAATTCACAGCATACCATCACGGAAGTTAGCATATCATTTTCGTAAAAAAAACTAAATATTTTTGTAAAACGAAATTAACGCCGGAACTCCTCAGAACTATTAACTACTACACTATATCCATCATTTGAGACCATAAACAAACTTGGAACTCTCTCCAATTCACAGCATACCATCACGAGTTAGCATATCATTTTCGTTAAAAAAAAATCTAAATATTTTTGTAAAGCGAAATTAACGCCGGAACTCCTCAGAACTATTAACTACTACACCATATCCATCATTTGAGACCATAAACAAGCTTGGAACTCTCTCCAATTCACAGCATACCATCACGGAAGTTAGCGTATGATTTTCGTCAAAAAAAATATAAATATTTTTGTAAAGCGAAATTAACGCCGGAACTCCTCAGAACTATTTACTACTACACCATATCCATCGTTTGAGACCATAAACAAGCTTGGAACTCTCTCCAATTCACAGCATACCATCACGGAAGTTAGCATATCATTTTCGTCAAAAAAAATCTAAATATTTTTGTAAAGCGAAATTAACGCCGGAACTCCTCAGAACTATTTACTACTACACCATATCCATCGTTTGAGACCATAAACAAGCTTGGAACTCTCTCCAATTCACAGCATACCATCACGGAAGTTAGCATATCATTTTCGTAAAAAAATCTAAATATTTTTGTAAAACGAAATTAACGCTGGAACTCCTCAGAACTATTAACTACTACACCATATCCATCGTTTGAGACCATAAACAAGCTTGGAACTCTCTCCAATTCACAGCATACCATCACGGAAGTTAGCATATCATTTTCGTAAAAAAAAATTGGTTGCCTGTAAAGTCGGTATACGGGCGAAAGTTTTACGTGACAACGACTTTGAGTGGTAAAATAATTTTAATGTGAATATTCATTCGTATAGTAGGAAGAAGGACGTGTAAACTTGTATGCAGGCGCCTAAGCGAAATAGAAGCGCAAGACATGAACCGGTGTGTATGCCTATCTCTCTCACTCTCTCTCTCTCGCTCTGTCTCTCTCGCTCTTAGGCGGGCTAACTGTGCTCGAGTGGAAGGGACGCGTGCCTTTCACTTTTTATGTCTGTCTCTCTCGCTCTTAGGCGGGCTAACCATGCCCGCGTGCCTCTCACTCGCTCTCATTGTGAGCGCATAACGTGAGCGGAGCGTAACGCAGTTTCTTGAAGTGTCACCCGGCAAACCAATTTATAAGACGTTGTCACGTCAAAAACTAAATATTTTTGTAAAACGAAATTAACGCCGGAACTCCTCAGAACTATTAACTACTACACTATATCCATCATTTGAGACCATAAACAAACTTGGAACTCTCTCCAATTCACAGCATACCATCACGAGTTAGCATATCATTTTCGTTAAAAAAAAATCTAAATATTTTTGTAAAGCGAAATTAACGCCGGAACTCCTCAGAACTATTTACTACTACACCATCTCCATCATTTGAGACCATAAACAAGCTTGGAACTCTCTCCAATTCACAGCATACCATCACGGAAGTTAGCATATCATTTTCGTCAAAAAAAATCTAAATATTTTTGTAAAGCGAAATTAACGCCGGAACTCCTCAGAACTATTTACTACTACACCATATCCATCGTTTGAGGCCATAAACAAGCTTGGAACTCTCTCCAATTCACAGCATACCATCACGGAAGTTAGCATATCATTTTCGTCAAAAAAAATCTAAATAATTTTGTAAAGCGAAATTAACGCCGGAACTCCTCAGAACTATTTACTACTACACCATATCCATCGTTTGAGACCATTAACAAGCTTGGAACTCTCTCCAATTCACAGCATACCATCACGGAAGTTAGCATATCATTTTCGTAAAAAAATCTAAATATTTTTGTAAAGCGAAATTAACGCCGGAACTCCTCAGAACTATTAACTACTACACCATATCCATCATTTGAGACCATAAACAAGCTTGGAACTCTCTCCAATTCACAGCATACCATCACGGAAGTTAGCATATGATTTTCGTCAAAAAAAATATAAATATTTTTGTAAAGCGAAATTAACGCCGGAACTCCTCAGAACTATTTACTACTACACCATATCCATCGTTTGAGACCATAAACAAGCTTGGAACTCTCTCCAATTCACAGCATACCATCACGGAAGTTAGCATATCATTTTCGTCAAAAAAAATCTAAATATTTTTGTAAAGCGAAATTAACGCCGGAACTCCTCAGAACTATTAACTACTACACCATATCCATCGTTTGAGACCATAAACAAGCTTGGAACTCTCTCCAATTCACAGCATACCATCACGGAAGTTAGCATATCATTTTCGTAAAAAAATCTAAATATTTTTGTAAAGCGAAATTAACGCCGGAACTCCTCAGAACTATTAACTACTACACCATATCCATCATTTGAGACCATAAACAAGCTTGGAACTCTCTCCGATTCACAGCATGCCATCACGGAAGTTAGCATATCATTTTCATCAAAAAAATCTAAATATTTTTGTAAACCGAAATTAAGGCCGGAACTCCTCAGACCTATTTACTACTACACCATCTCCATCATTTGAGACCATAAACAAGCTTGGAACTCTCTCCAATTCACAGCATACCATCACGGAAGTTAGCATATCATTTTCGTCAAAAAAAATCTAAATATTTTTGTAAAGCGAAATTAACGCCGGAACTCTTCAGAACTATTTACTACTACACCATCTCCATCATTAGAGACCATAAACAAGCTTGGAACTCTCTCCAATTCACAGCATGCCATCACGGAAGTTAGCATATCATTTTCATCAAAAAAAATCTAAATATTTTTGTAAAGAGAAATTAACGCAAGAACTCCTCAGAACTATTTACTACTACACCATCTCCATCATTAGAGACCATAAACAAGCTTGGATCTCTCTCCGATTCACAGCATGCCATCACGGAAGTTAGCATATCATTTTCATCAAAAAAAATCTAAATATTTTTGTAAAGCGAAATTAAGGCCGGAACTCCTCAGACCTATTTACTACTACACCATCTCCATCATTTGAGACCATAAACAAGCTTGGAACTCTCTCCAATTCACAGCATACCATCACGGAAGTTAGCATATCATTTTCGTCAAAAAAAATCTAAATATTTTTGTAAAGCGAAATTAACGCCGGAACTCCTCAGAACTATTTACTACTACACCATCTCCATCATTAGAGACCATAAACAAGCTTGGAACTCTCTCCAATTCACAGCATGCCATCACGGAAGTTAGCATATCATTTTCATCAAAAAAAATCTAAATATTTTTGTAAAGAGAAATTAACGCCGGAACTCCTCAGAACTATTTACTACTACACCATCTTTATCATTAGAGACCATAAACAAGCTTGGAACTCTCTCCGATTCACAGCATGCCATCACGGAAGTTAGCATATCATTTTCATCAAAAAAAATCTAAATATTTTTGTAAAGCGAAATTAAGGCCGGAACTCCTCAGACCTATTTACTACTACACCATCTCCATCATTTGAGACCATAAACAAGCTTGGAACTCTCTCCAATTCACAGCATACCATCACGGAAGTTAGCATATCATTTTCGTAAAAAAATCTAAATATTTTTGCAAAACGAAATTAACGCCGGAACTCCTCGGAACTATTTACTACTACACCATATCCATCGTTTGAGACGATAAACAAGCTTGGAACTCTTTCCAATTCACAGCATACCATCACGGAAGTTAGCATAAAATATCATTTTCGTAAAAAAAACTAAATATTTTTGTAAAACGAAATTAACGCCGGAACTCCTCAGAACTATTAACTACTACACTATATCCATCATTTGAGACCATAAACAAACTTGGAACTCTCTCCAATTCACAGCATACCATCACGAGTTAGCATATCATTTTCGTTAAAAAAAAAATCTAAATAATTTTGTAAAGCGAAATTAACGCCGGAACTCCTCAGAACTATTTACTACTACACCATATCCATCGTTTGAGACCATAAACAAGCTTGGAACTCTCTCCAATTCACAGCATACCATCACGGAAGTTAGCATATCATTTTCGTAAAAAAAATCTAAATAATTTTGTAAAGCGAAACTAACGCCGGAACTCCTCAGAACTATTTACTACTACACCATATCCATCGTTTGAGACCATAAACAAGCTTAGAACTCTCTCCAATTCACAGCATACCATCACGGAAGTTAGCATATCATTTTCGTCAAAAAAAATCTAAATATTTTTGTAAAGCGAAATTAACGCCGGAACTCCTCAGAACTATTTACTACTACACCATATCCATCGTTTGAGACCATAAACAAGCTTGGAACTCTCTCCAATTCACAGCATACCATCACGGAATTTAGCATATCATTTTCATCAAAAAAAATCTAAATATTTTTGTAAAGCGAAATTAAGGCCGGAACTCCTCAGACCTATTTACTACTACACCATCTCCATCATTTGAGACCATAAACAAGCTTGGAACTCTCTCCAATTCACAGCATACCATCACGGAAGTTAGCATATCATTTTCGTCAAAAAAAATCTAAATATTTTTGTAAAGCGAAATTAACGCCGGAACTCCTCAGAACTATTTACTACTACACCATATCCATCGTTTGAGACCATAAACAAGCTTGGAACTCTCTCCAATTCACAGCATACCATCACGGAATTTAGCATATCATTTTCGTAAAAAAAAACTAAATATTTTTGTAAAACGAAATTAACGCCGGAACTCCTCAGAACTATTAACTACTACACTATATCCATCATTTGAGACCATAAACAAACTTGGAACTCTCTCCAATTCACAGCTTACCATCACGAGTTAGCATATCATTTTCGTTAAAAAAAAATCTAAATATTTTTGTAAAGCGAAATTAACGCCGGAACTCCTCAGAACTATTTACTACTACACCATCTCCATCATTTGAGACCATAAACAAGCTTGGAACTCTCTCCAATTCACAGCATACCATCACGGAAGTTAGCATATCATTTTCGTCAAAAAAAATCTAAATATTTTTGTAAAGCGAAATTAACGCCGGAACTCCTCAGAACTATTTACTACTACACCATATCCATCGTTTGAGACCATAAACAAGCTTGGAACTCTCTCCAATTCACAGCATACCATCACGGAAGTTAGCATATCATTTTCGTAAAAAATCTAAATATTTTTGTAAAGCGAAATTAACGCCGGAACTCCTCAGAACTATTTACTACTACACCATCTCAATCATTTGAGACCATTAACAAGCTTGGAACTCTCTCCAATTCACAGCATACCATCCCGGAAGTTAGCATATCATTTTCGTCAAAAAAAAACTAAATATTTTTGTAAAGCGAAATTAACGCCGGAACTCCTCAGAACTATTAACTACTACACTATATCCATCATTTGAGACCATAAACAACCTTGGAACTCTCCCCACTTCACAGCATATCATCACGGAAGTTAGCATATCATTTTCGTCAAAAAAAATCTAAATATTTTTGTAAAGCGAAATTAACGCCGGAACTCCTCAGAACTATTAACTACTACACCATATCCATCATTTGAGACCATAAACAAGCTTAAAACTCTCTCCAATTCACAGCACACCATCACGGAAGTTAGCATATATCATTTTCGTCTAAAAAAATCTAAATAATTTTGTAAAGCGAAATTAACGCCGGAACTCCTCAGAACTATTTACTACTACACCATATTCATCGTTTGAGACCATAAACAAGCTTGGAACTCTCTCCAATTCACAGCATACCATCACGGAAGTTAGCATATCATTTTCGTCAAAAAAAATCTAAATATTTTTGTAAAGCGAAATTAACGCCGGAACTCCTCAGAACTATTTACTACTACACCATATCCATCGTTTGAGACCATAAACAAGCTTGGAACCCCCTCCAATTCACAGCATACCATCACGGAATTTAGCATATCATTTTCGTAAAAAAAAAACTAAATATTTTTGTAAAACGAAATTAACGCCGGAACTCCTCAGAACTATTAACTACTACACTATATCCATCATTTGAGACCATAAACAAACTTGGAACTCTCTCCAATTCACAGCATGACATCACGAGTTAGCATATCATTTTCGTTAAAAAAAAATCTAAATATTTTTGTAAAGCGAAATTAACGCCGGAACTCCTCAGAACTATTTACTACTACACCATCTCCATCATTTGAGACCATAAACAAGCTTGGAACTCTCTCCAATTCACAGCATACCATCACGGAAGTTAGCATATCATTTTCGTCAGAAAAAATCTAAATATTTTTGTAAAGCGAAATTAACGCCGGAACTCCTCAGAACTATTTACTACTACACCATATCCATCGTTTGAGACCATAAACAAGCTTGGAACTCTCTCCAATTCACAGCATACCATCACGGAAGTTAGCATATCATTTTCGTAAAAAAATCTAAATATTTTTGTAAACCGAAATTAACGCCGGAACTCCTCAGAACTATTAACTACTACACCATATCCATCATTTGAGACCATAAACAAGCTTGAAACTCTCTCCGATTCACAGCATGCCATCACGGAAATTAGCATATCATTTTCATCAAAAAAAATCTAAATATTTTTGTAAAGCGAAATTAAGGCCGGAACTCCTCAGACCTATTTACTACTACACCATCTCCATCATTTGAGACCATAAACAAGCTTGGAACTCTCTTCAATTCACAGCATACCATCACGGAAGTTAGCATATCATTTTCGTCAAAAAAAATCTAAATATTTTTGTAAAGCGAAATTAACGCCGGAACTCCTCAGAACTATTTACTACTACACCATCTCAATCATTTGAGACCATTAACAAGCTTGGAACTCTCTCCAATTCACAGCATACCATCCCGGAAGTTAGCATATCATTTTCGTCAAAAAAAATCTAAATATTTTTGTAAAGCGAAATTAACGCCGGAACTCCTCAGAACTATTTACTACTACACCATATCCATCGTTTGAGACCATAAATAAGCTTGGAACTCTCTCCAATTCACAGCATACCATCACGGAAGTTAGCATATCATTTTCGTAAAAAAATCTAAATATTTTTGTAAAACGAAATTAACGCTGCAACTCCTCAGAACTATTAACTACTACACCATATCCATCGTTTGAGACCATAAACAAGCTTGGAACTCTCTCCAATTCACAGCATACCATCACGGAAGTTAGCATATCATTTTCGTAAAAAAATCTAAATATTTTTGTAAAACGAAATTAACGCCGGAACTCCTCAGAACTATTAACTACTACACTATATCCATCATTTGAGACCATAAACAACCTTGGAACTCTCCCCACTTCACAGCATATCATCACGGAAGTTAGCATATCATTTTCGTCAAAAAAAATCTAAATATTTTTGTAAAGCGAAATTAACGCCGGAACTCCTCAGAACTATTAACTACTACACCATATCCATCATTTGAGACCATAAACAAGCTTGGAACTCTCTCCGATTCACAGCATGCCATCACGGAAGTTAGCATATCATTTTCATCAAAAAAATCTAAATATTTTTGTAAAGCGAAATTAACGCCGGAACTCCTCAGAACTATTAACTACTACACCATATCCATCATTTGAGACCATAAACAAGCTTGGAACTCTCTCCGATTCACAGCATGCCATCACGGAAGTTAGCATATCATTTTCATCAAAAAAATCTAAATATTTTTGTAAAGCGAATTTAACGCCGGAACTCCTCAGAACTATTTACTACTACACCATCTCCATCATTTGAGACCATAAACAAGCTTGGAACTCTCTCCAATTCACAGCATGCCATCACGGAAGTTAGCATATCATTTTCATCAAAAAAAATCTAAATATTTTTGTAAAGCGAAATTAACGCCGGAACTCCTCAGAACTATTTACTACTACACCATCTCCATCATTAGAGACCATAAACAAGCTTGGAACTCTCTCCAATTCACAGCATGCCATCACGGAAGTTAGCATATCATTTTCGTCAAAAAAAAACTAAATATTTTTGTAAAGCGAAATTAACGCCGGAACTCCTCAAAACTATTTACTACTACACCATATCCATCGTTTGAGACCATAAACAAGCTTGGAACTCTCTCCAATTCACAGCATACCATCACGGAAGTTAGCATATCATTTTCGTAAAAAAATCTAAATATTTTTGCAAAACGAAATTAACGCCGGAACTCCTCAGAACTATTTACTACTACACCATATCCATAGTTTGAGACCATAAACAAGCTTCGAACTCTCTCCAATTCACAGCATACCATCACGGAAGTTAGCATATCATTTTCGTAAAAAAAAACTAAATATTTTTGTAAAACGAAATTAACGCCGGAACTCCTCAGAACTATTAGCTACTACACTATATCCATCATTTGAGACCATAAACAAACTTGGAACTCTCTCCAATTCACAGCATACCATCACGAGTTAGCATATCATTTTCGTTAAAAAAAATCTAAATAATTTTGTAAAGCGAAATTAACGCCGGAACTCCTCAGAACTATTTACTACTACACCATATCCATCGTTTGAGACCATAAACAAGCTTGGAACTCTCTCCAATTCACAGCATACCATCACGGAAGTTAGCATATCATTTTCGTCAAAAAAAATCTAAATAATTTTGTAAAGCGAAATTAACGCCGGAACTCCTCAGAACTATTAACTACTACACCATATCCATCATTTGAGACCATAAACAAGCTTGGAACTCTCCCCAATTCACAGCATATCATCACGGAAGTTAGCATATCATGTTAGACGAATAAAAATAGTTTTTTTTTTTTTGAGAAAATCGGCAGATCTATTTCTAAAATCTATCAGGAACTATTGAACAAGGTATAGTGCCACTAGAGATTCAATTTGTTTGTGATATGCTGGACTTTTTATGTAGAAGTTAGCATATCATTATGTCAAAAATTGAAATTAAAATTTTCGAGGAAAATCACCAGAACTATTTGTAAAAAGTATTAGGAACTATAGAACTATGCTAAATACTTATATTAATGCAATTTTTTTGTGATATGCTGGGCTTTTCATCTGGAAGTTAGCATATCATTATGTCAAAAATTTTAAAGTTTTTTTTTTTAGCGAAATTCGGCAGAACTATTTCTAAAATGTGTCAGGAACTATAGAACTATGGATAGTGCTACTAGAAATCTAATTTGTTTGTGATATGCTGGACTTTTTATGTGGAAGTTAGCATATCATTATGTCAAAAAAACAAAAACAAAATTTTCCAGGAAAATCACCAGAACTATTTCTAAAAAGTATCAGGAACTATAGAACTACACTGCATGCTAACAGAACTTCACTTTTTTCTTGATATGCTGGTACTTGATATGCTAACTTCACACAGACTTGGCCTAGGCCGTAAATGTGAACTTCTTGGCTTCATTTCGCGACATTAACGGGTACATTTCCGAGCATGCTTGAGAAATAGTACATTACTGCAGAGGCCGTGAAGTAAGGGATTGCAGGACGAGATTGGGGTACACGGCCGAGTCGCAGACGAGGCCGGATAAAGCGAGTCCTGCAATCCCTGTTTCCGGCCGAGGATTGTATAGTGCTTTTCTCAAGCAATGCGAGGAAATCAAGTAAAAATTGTTTAAATATCCGCTTTTTCAATTTTTGAAACATGCCATTTGAACAAACTATTGCTCGCGCCATGTTCCCCGCGCCCCGCCCCACGCCGCCGCGCCGCGCCAACCGCACCGCCGACCGCACCACCACATTACTTCTTGGCCTAGGCCGTAAATGTAAAACTTCTTGGCTTCATTTCGACCGTACCACATTACTTCTTGGCCAAGGCCGTAAATGTGAAACTTCTTGGCTTCATTTCGCGACATTAACGCGTACATTTCCGAGCATGCTTGAGAAAATAAAATTTATTGATTGTAAGATATATTATTAATATTCTATTTGATATTCACGAGGAAGGATTTAAATAAATGCGTACCTATGTTTCTTTATTGGTAACCTTTAAGAACATAACGTTTTTGAGGGTAGAGAAAACTTTTTGAATGAGAATGCAAATTTCTTCCTTGGTTTACCATAGGCATTTCCTGTCAATCAATTCCATAAAACGTCAATATGATATAACAATTTATTATATAACTAGCTGTTGCCAGCGACTTCGTCTGCAAGGAATTCGTTTATCGCTATCCCGCGGGAACTACGCAATTTTCCGGGATAAAAAGTAGCCTATGTGCTATTCCAGACTTTTCTCTATCTATGTGCCGAATTTCATCCAGATCCGTTGGGCCGTTCTGGCGTGATTGAGTAACAAACAAACATCCATCCATACATCCATCCATCCATACTTTCGCATTTATAATATTAGTTAGATTATAGCTGCAGAGAACTGCATTCACCTCGACTCACGCTTGACTAAAATGTTATCGATACAATAGAACGTGTATCAGACAACCCTAGGGTTGAGTAGAGGATATGTCAGGATTTACTTCATAGCGGCCGGGCACTATACGAGCAAGTGTGATAAAATTTTAGCTCATCGATCCATCAAACTTTGTATGTATGGATATCATTATACACATAGTTATTGTAAGACCCTCTAAATATGCTTCCGAGTGAATGGAAACATTTTGTTAGAAAACGCAAGTCAGGGCTGAGGGCTTCAATTTGCGATATCTTATGTCAGCGTGGTCGCTTAGGATAACCGCCCTATTTGTAGCTCAGACTTTGAATCAGAATAAGAATCAGAATCATTTATCATTTGTTGTTTGTTTTGATTTGGATTTTTTGATTTGCACTGATTTTATTGCAATGAAAAGGCCTTGATAAATATAAAACCGGCCAAGTGCGAGTCGGACTCGCGCACGACGGGTTCCGTACCAGAAAAAAGCTGTAACCACCTTGCTATTACGGTTCATGAGATACAGCAAAAAACGCCAACAACTACTCTGTTGTATGGGAGCCCCCCTTAATTATTATTATTTTGATTTTAGTATTTGTTGTTGTAGCCACACTAAAAATACGTAATCTGTGCAAATTTCAACTGTCTAGCTCAGGGGTGGCCAACAGGTCGATCGCGACTGTTCGTCCAGTCGATCGTGGCAAGGCAAAAAATATTAATACGTAGACCAGACTGGGCAACGTGTTTCATTTAAGGTTTCATGAAGTATGTAATTGGTAGATCGCGCAGGGTTTTGTTAATAAACAGGAGATCTTGGGTCTAATCAAGTTGGCCACCCCTGATCTAGCTATTACGGTTCTTGAGATCTAGCTCGGCGAGTGGTAGCCATGAAAAAGGGCTAAAATATCACGTTTTTTTGTATGGGAGCCCCCTTAATTATTATTATTATTTTGTTTTTAGTATTTGTTGTTATAGCAGCATGAATGGGCGAAAATCTAAGGAATCACGTTTATACTATGCGGCTAGCAACCCATCACTGATTTACTCTACTTTCAACGTTTATAAGGCGAGTATGCGGCTAGTTTGATTCTCCTTTCAACCTATACGCCCACAATCATGCTAAACGTGGCCTTTAGGTCTTTTTACCTTAGGCCCTGTCTTCCCTGTAAGGGATAAAGACATAGCTGGGCATTAATTCGTTAATCCGTTAATCGTTAATTAACGAAGTTAACATTTTGATTAACGGATTAACTTTTAAGTTAACTTTTAAAAATGTTAACGGACACGTTAACTTCCGTTAATATGCAGAAGTCCGTTAATCGTTAATATTTACTACTACTTACCGCCTACTACTTATTGCCTACTATTTACGGCACGGCACCGCGGCGCGAAAAACAGATTCAGACAAGTATGAAACGACAAGAACCGGGCGGCGCGTGGCAGCGAGTGAAACAAAAACAAATCTAGACTAAAATAGACATATTTTGCCGATGTGTGCGAGTGAGAAAACTGCGAAGAGATTTGTTTCGTTTGATCATTTCATTATTTAGCGCAGAACCTAAACCAACAGGTTTTATAAGTTCACTAACGCAACGATATAAAAATTATAGCACTGGAGACTATTTAGAAGGGGTACGCCACTGCCGGCAGGCAGAAAATGAGAACTCAGGGGTGTTTTCGGGAATTTAATATAAAAGTTATCGAACTTATGGATTAGTGGATGTACAGAAAGTCACTGGAAGAGTATAAAGTAAACTAAACACGGAATGAACAATATCGCTTGCGGTGCGAGCGTCGTGTGTATGCGCGGGAGTCAATTGAATAACGCGCGGTCTCGCAAATGCGGTTCGGACTCGACTAACTATGGCGGCCGGCGCGTGAGGCGTGCTGGCCGTTACAGCGCGGGGCGCGGGAGACGGAGAGGGGTGCCGCGGCGTGTATGCTACACTACACTCACACTAGCAAGTAATCTAGCTGGTGTGCGTCCGCGAGAGGCCCGCTCGGGTAAGATACGGCTCGGGATTGAAATACGGTTTGCTATATACTCCCCCTCTAGTTCAGGTATACGCCCTCGTTCCTGGACTAGCTGCTCCTTATCCTTCTTCGGTCTTCCGCGTTTCTTGACGGGGTTAACGGGTTTAGGCGGAGTATCATCGTTACCAATGAACCGAGTCAAATCTTGAACATGGTATTTTCCTATGCTTTCATGAGGTAGCTCCATACGCGCAATGTTGTATGTCGTAGGGCTTACTTTCTTGGCGATGACGTACGGGCCGTCGCGTCTCGGCATGAACTTCGATGTGAGCGCCTTTGAACCTTTGCTCAACAGATGCGATTTTAGTAGCACCTTATCACCCACCTGAAAATCAACTTGACGACGCGACTGGTCAGCGTATTCTTTCCCTTTATCCTGCTGTTTCTCGACTCGTTCTCTGACAGCCGATAAAGAGTTGAGGAATCGTTTTAAATAGGGTGTAATCTGAGGAACAAAGTTATTTTTGTCAAGTATAGCACGTTGGTCATGTGTTGCTTCCGAAGGTGACCGCATCTCCCTTCCGAATGTCAAATAAGCCGGCGTTGTTCCTGTTGTACGGCATACGGCACTATTCAGGGCAAATCTTATCACTGGCAAGTTCTTGGGCCAGGTCTTATGGTCTCCTTCGACCAATCGTGCTAACTGTACCTTAAGGTCGCGGTTTTTTCTTTCTGCTGGATTGGCTTCTGGGTGGTATAATGGCACTAAATTTTGTGTCACACCCAGGACTGACATACATTGACGCATGACTGCCGAAATAAACTGAACTCCATTGTCCGAAATAATTCGGCGCGGCAACCCAAACCGCATGAAGAATTCCTCGATGAGGACACGTGCGCAGGCTTCAGCTGTAGCATCCTTAAGAGCATATAACTCTACTCATCTTGTGGCCGTGTCTTCAACGAGCAATATCCACCGTTCTCCTTCCTCTCCTTCCGGTAATGGGCCGAATAGATCTACGGCCAACACCTCGTTACGTTGATTCATGATAGGTGTCTGGAGGAGGCCTGGAGGTTTGTTATTTGTAGCCTTATATCTTTGGCAGTGAACGCAGGCTTTTACGTAGTCTGTTATTATCCTACGCATTCCAGTGAAGAAATACCTCTGTGATACCTTCCGGTAAGTATTGTCAATCCCTGGATGCCCTGCTACTGCAGAATCATGGCATTGCTTCAGGATGTCTTCTTGTTGACCAGCTGGGACTACAAGTTGTGGTGATTCACTGTCCGAGTCGGGGTTATACCGATACAACACTCCTTGATCCATCATGTATCCCCGCTCCGTCCAGCGCTGGGCTGCGACTTCATCGGTGCCTTCGAGCTCTTTGACGATTTTCTCCAGTTCTGGATCTGCCAGCTGTTCCTGCCTCAACATATCCGGTTTCTTCACAGGTACGTCTATTATTACAGAGCAAATGCCGCATTGATCACGAGTTTCTCCCGTGCAGATTGGCCTACTCAATGTGTCGGCCACAACATTTGCCTTACCTGGAGTATACTGGAATTGTATATCAAACGACTGGAGTTTGAGCGCCCATCGTACTAGCCGACCGGTTGGTGATTTCAAAGTCAGCAGCCAGCGGAGTGGTTGGTGATCACTTCCTATAACAACGGGTTGCCCGTCGAGGTAAGATCTGAAGCGTTCAACTGCCCATACCACCGCAAGAGCTTCACGCTCGGTGGTAGAGTAGTTTCGTTCCGCTGAGGTAAGGAGTCGACTTGCGTACTCGATCGGTCTTTCCTCTTTTTCCTCCCCCTGAAGTAACACTGCCCCTAAGGCGTAATTGCTAGCATCTGTTCGTAATATAAAAGGCCGGCTAAAATCAGCTTGAATCAAAATGGGGGCAGATGTCAACAACCGCTTAAGTTCTTTGAAAGCATCTGATTGAGCAGAGCCCCAAGTCCATGTTTGATTCTTTCGTGTCAAACGTGTTAGTGGTTCAGCCACTTGGGAAAAGTTAGGAATGAATTTCCTAAACCACGAGCACGTTTGAAGGAATGTTCTCATATGCTTGAGGTTCGCCGGTTCTTTCATTTCGAGTACAGCACTGACTTTATCATGGTCGATGGAGACGCCTTCCTGTGTGATTACGTGTCCAAGGTACTTTACTCTCTCCCTTGCAAAGACACACTTCTCCCTATTAATATGGAGGTTGTATTCAGTCAGGCGCTCGAAAACTGCCTCGAGATCTTTGAGATGCTGTTGGAAACCATCTGAGATTATCAGAAGGTCATCTAAGTAGGCCAATATGGCTACATCCTTTAAAGATGCGCAGGAGCGGAGCCGATCTATGAGCCGCTGGAATGTGGCCGGCGCGTTCTTGAGGCCGAAAGGCATGCGCTTAAAGCGATATGTGCCAAGAGGAGATATAAAGGCAGTCTTATCCCTGTCTTCTTCTCGAACGCTAACCTGCCAGTATCCCGATCTAAGGTCAAGCGTACTCATGTAGCAGTTCCTTTTTGTCGCTTGCAGTAGCTCATCAATCAGCGGCATGGGGTACGTGTCCGACCTGGTCACAGCGTTCAGGCGCCTGTAATCAACGCAGAACCTGATGCCGCCGCGAGCCTTTGGTATCATCAACGCTGGAGCGCACCATGCGGACTCGCACTCTTCAATTATGTCTTCCTGCAGCATTTTATCGATTTCTTTTTTCATAACCTCTTTTTTCGCAGGATTCAGACGGTATGGAGGCACTGCTATAGGCGGGTGGTCGCCCGTGTCAATACGGTGTTCAGCAAAAGGCGTAGGAGCTCCCCCTGGACGAAAAATGTTCGCGTGCCTGATGAGGACCTGGGCGAGTTCATCTCGCTCTGCCGAGTCCAGTTGAGTACCTTCGTCGTCCCGCAGAACGTCTGTGGACGCACAAGCAGTGCCACGCGAAACTGGTTCGAAAAATAGCGTATGTTTGACGCGATGATTTTTGTCGAAGTACCATACTTCTTTGGAGAAATTAATGACGACACCCATAGCCCTAAGAAAATCTATACCGAGTAACGTCTCGTTGTTGTCGGACTCGGGGAAAATTAAAAATGGTATCGTGATGATAACTTGTTCCAACCGCACCTGTAACGTGGTAGTGAGAACGTTCATCTCACGTGCGTGGCCATCGGCAAGTTTAATTTGCCTCGTCGAAGGCGTGAGCGGGTGGCCTTTACGTAGAAGGAGAGCATATAGCGTGTGACCGGCAATACAGTGTTTCGCGGCAGTATCAATTAAAGCTGTACCATTTACTCCCAAAATCTCGATTTTGAAAATGGGACGTAAGTCGCGACGTTTGACGGGCCTATCGCCGACGCTACATGCTAACAAGTCGTCATCGTCCTTTATACGTACATAATTATCATCATAACAACATAATAAATTAGCATCATCAGTAAAATTATTACTTTTAACATCTGCCGAATTTTGAGAAAAATTTGACTTATTACATTTTGGTTCAGGGCAGGTCGTTATAACATCATCAATTTTATGTTCTGAAAATGTTTTACAATTACATGCAAAATCGGACTTATTACACTTTAGCATTGCGTCGTTACATAAACGCATAGGCTTATGATCATTCTGTGAAAAAACATCATTTTTGGTGTCAACGAAATTTTGTGAAAAATCGGACTTATCATACTTTAGCATTGCGTCGTTACATAAACGCATAGGCTTATGATCATTCTGTGAAAAAACATCATTTTTGGTGTCAACGAAATTTTGTGAAAAATCGGACTTATCACACTTTACCTGCGGGCAGGTCATCGTAGCGTCATTGAAATTGCGAACAAAAAATGTGTTACATTTACATGCAAAATCAGACTTGTTGCACTTTTGCATTACATCGTTACAACAAGTACACGAAACGTTATGTGATAAATCTGACTTACTGCACTTTCCCTGGGGGCAAATATGCGACAATGTTACGTCATTGGTTTTGTGACACCAAAATGGTTCAGAATTACATCCAAAATCGGACTTTTTACATTTCGGAATAGCGCCGTTAAAAGACGTGGACGTTTCTTTTTTATCACTATTGGCACAATAGGTATAATTGTCGTTGACGTTACATGCAACATTTATACTTTTCGTACAATTTTGGTAATTATCTAAACAAATCGGATGACTATCGTAATCATGACAAAACAAATCGTCTGATTGACAACTTTCGGACAAATTGTCCGATTGGCAGGATTTATTTTCATAAGGAATACCAGTTGGGATTTTATGATTATAGTCATTGTACTCATTGTTTACGGCACTGAACGAACGATTTTGAAAATTGAGTTCGCGCACGGGTAATTCGACACTATAGAACTTTTCCGGTTTGAACTTGTTTACGGCACTTTCATTCACATTATTAGAGTTATTATGATTGAAAGACTCACCTCTGTCCTCCAACTTACGACACTGATCTCGTAGGTGGCCGTACCGCCTGCAGTAGGCACAGTAGGGTCGAACGTGACCGGAGGCCGAGGTCGTTAGGGAAGCCCGAGGGGGCGCGCTCGCGGCGGGCGCGGCGCGCGGCGGCGGCGGCGCGGGCGCGTGCAGGGGCCCGGCGGCGCGCGACGGCAGCGCGGCGGCGGCCGCGGGCTGCGCGCGCACCGCGGGCGCGCTTCGCGCGTGCACGCCGGGGGCCGCGGAGGGGGCCGCGGCCGCGCGGAATGTACTCGCGCCGGCGGCCGGCGACGACCTCGCTGTCGATGCTCGTCGCTCCTCTTCGCCCATGGAATCTTCAATGTTTCTAGCATGATGTAATAACTCGGCGAATGTAGTAAATTCCTCTCTGCGGAGTCGTTTTCTTATTCGCACGTTTAAAAGGCCGTAAATCATATCTAACTTTACCTTTTCATTTAAATCGTTCGTAGGTAGCCTTGACAACAGGGCGCGCCCTTTAGCGACGAACACATCGGTATTTTCGTGCTGTTGTTCGGTTGCGAATAAGTCGCGATAAATCCTATGGGGCGGCCGTCGATCGCCGTAGGCGCTTCGTAGGTTATGAACGACCTCGTCCCACGTGGTTACTTGATTTTTAATGCCCTGCCACCAGGTGGCTGCATCATGCGTCAGCAACATTGACATACCTTTTATGGCATTATTATCAGTCACATTACTGCCGTCATAGTACAGAAGGCGGCAAACTGACAAAACGAACTTTCGAGATAAACGGCAAAAACTTTTAAATATTTCAATTGCTTGTATTTTAGGCAAAAAATGGTTTACCAAAATTCTGTTTACACACAAATTTAGACAAAAAATCACGTTTTTTTATTGATCTAATTCGATCGTAGAATAATTATAAATAGTATTAATTTTACAGCATTTTATGTTATAGCTTAGGATAAGGGAATATTATTATACAAAGATTAATAAACTAAAAAGCCGTTGGCTGAACACCAACGCCTTTTAAGCTTAGTTTTGCACATTACTTTTTTAGTCCTATTATTTTAAATAAAAGTTAGGTGCGAGTTATACACTAGAAAATCGTTATTACGGATAGCCGCATTATAGTCTATTTTTACTAATGGCATATGCATGTTGCGTTGGAAATTAAAATGAAGTTAAAGTGTCATAGCCGTTTTAAAGCTTAGTTATTCCTTTAACTTTTTACACCAATTTATTAAGCAACAGAATTGTTTACTTTTAATACATTAAAAAGCCGCAATGTGGCCATTAATCTGTACGTTACGGCATTATAGTTTATGACAGGACTACAATTATTGAGAGTTATGCGGTCTGAGAAGCGGTAATCACAAGAAATCAAAAGACATTTCTTACTAAAATCAACATTATATTCTTCAAATTTTAACATTTTTATAATTGCCACTTTCAATTTTATACATGTAGGTAATCAAAATAAAAATTAAAAATAAGAATCGTAAACAACAACAAACTGCGCCGACTTTTTTGGGAAAGCATCTGTCATGAAGCAAAATTGGTGATCCACTTCGTCAAAGTTATTTTTGTTAAATAATACATACATACATACATACATCATACCGTCACGCCTCTTTCCTACAGGGGTAAACAGAGACTACTTTGTTCCACTTGCTACGATCCTGACATACCTCTTTCGCTTCACCCACATTCATCTCTTCATACATGCTCGTCGGTTTCGGGTACTCTTGACTTGACCTTTTTCCAAAACGTCCCCAATTATCACGGAACGTCCGTCTAGGCTTTCCCCTCCCAAAGCACCCATTCACACTCCCAATATAAATCTGTTTAGTTAATCTTCTTTCATCCATCCTCTCTACGTGACCAAACCAACTAAGCATACCTTTTTCTATCCTAGTCACTATATCCTCTTTCACACCAGCACGTTCCCTTATCACACTATTCCTTACCAGTGATACGCCTTCCATACTTCTTAACGCTCTCATTTCTACTGCATTGATTCTACTTTCATGCTTCTTTTGCCAAACCCAACTTTCGCTACCGTACATTAGTTTTAATGATTCAAGATCAAATATATTTCAATTATTTACGCAGTTCTACTCTTAAAACTAGTGTATAAAAATACATGTTAAAAAGTATCACTAGTCTAATCCAAATTTGTCTTATGTGTGGGAACATACAACTCTAAACTAATCAATAAACACGTCAATTTCAGCAACGAAATGTGTGACCTTTACGTCGTAATGTATTCATAAAATAACTGAATTTCAAGAAATTCAAATACAAAAATTTTCATTCAACAAGTTCAAGATTTAAGTATTGAAATTTTGGATTGTTGCATGACATTGCCCACTTAGCCTCATTTTTGTGTAATTAAATACATCTGGACATGCATCATCACTTACTTTAAACCTAGTTTTAATATTTCGTGGCACCTGATTCATCTGATCGAAATTCTTGATTATCTTAAAGATTATTTGATTTTAATGAACGCAAAGGTAACGCCTGATTCAGTAAAATATTATTTGAAAGAAAGATTGATTTTTTTACTTATTTTTTAACAGGTTTGAATTTGTTTGTATGCCTTTAACGCAGAAGGGTATTTTTTTTTTAAAAAGTAAAATCGCTCTCCTGTAAAAATGCACTTTTTGAGTTGAATTAGTATTTACTGAAGGCACAGAAATATTAAAAGATAATCCTACACACAATAATATCCTATTCCAAAGGCAGGCCTCGCTACGTGTCCGTATAGTAAGCATTATGCCAGTCCAACAAGAGCCGTACACTGTCCAGCAATCCGTACAATGCAGATCCGTGGCCGCACTTGTATGACTTTCTATACAAATAATACTACGATACGCTGGATGCCTTGCGTCCGATGCCTACGATACGGACGTGTGGACGCCTGCCATAAACTTAAACTCTAGTTTGTAGATACTTACGAGACAACGTTATAGAGAAACACATACTCAAATACATAGAAAACATTATACGGCCACTTTTATTACTTACGAGTAAGTTCATTACTAATTTCAGTTCGTTAATATCGAAATAATTATAAGTATTATACTGTTGTGTCTACAGTTACCTTGATGTTGATACGGGCGCTGAGAACAATCAGTGCGCGTAAGCTCCTGCGCAGCTTGCGCACATTAACCTAACCTAACCTAACCCAACCCAACGCAAAGGCTTCGCGCGCACTAATTATAATAAAATGTCCTTTGGGCGCCGTCGTCCTCCGACTTACGGGCGGTGGGGAGGTAAGGGGCTACGTGAGTGACAAAAACCTAGCCGCTTTTTAGCTTATTATTGTTATATAACCGCATTATTGACAATATTGCACAAAAAATTAACCCTTTGTCACTGAAGTAAAAAAGCGGTCACCGCTGTATTGACTATTATGCGCTACATAATACATTTTTGGGTTATATCTAAAAATGCGGCTAAGCTCCCATAACGTAATTATAGAGTATAATTTAAAGTATACCGCCTTTAAATCTATAAATGAGTATTTAACTTCGGCCATGGTAATACGTTAAAACCTAGTTACATGACTTTAACCACTTTTTAGTCTATGAATGATCAAAAAACGCTTTTTAGCTGAGATAGGTATCACATTTAAAGTAAGATATAAAGCCGCTAATGTCATATAACGTCTTTTTAGCTTATTAAATACCATTCATGGCTTTTTAGATTATAATACTGCAACAAAAAGCAAAAGACATGTCGTTTAACTGCTGGCTATCTTGAGAACTAACAGTGCTAGAAAAAAAAAGTCAATACCGTTCGACGCAGAATTTTTTGCTTAGTATGCATGTATCAAAAAGTAAAAAAGCCGCAAAAGTCCCTTTGCCGCCTTCTATACTATGACGGCAGATTAGCGCACTCTTTATAACTTTCTACAGCATCTATAAATCCTTCTATGGACTCTGTAGGTGTGCCGCTAAACACAGCCTTACAACGCGCAAAATTACCATTGTCGGCGAGCACCGGCGCGGGAGTCGAGGTCATCGCGCGGTGGCCGAGAACACTGTCTAGGATTTCCTTTATAGCGTTGGTTTGCGTTCTTTGCAGGCCTTCTAGGAGCATGGAAACACTCTGTTGTGAGAATGTTGCGTCAGCATTGCGGGGGGCGGCGGGGCGGTGGGGAATGCGTCTTGCATCATCTCCGTCGTCCTCGTCATGCTGGAACTCCTGGTGTCTGTGCTGATGTGGCTCAGAGGAATGGGGAATGCGTGATGCATCGTCTCTGTTGCCATGCGAAGTTAATGGTTGCTGGGCAGGCATCGTTGGCGCGGGAGGCAAGTTTTCTTGTTCCTCCTCGTCGCTGTGGATGTCTTGGGGTTGTTCCGCGTTGACTTTACTTCTGGTACGCGTCATCATTATGCGGATAGTTCGTACCTACGTGCATTGTATCCGCAACACACAAGTTTAGGTAGGTACGGAGTACGGAGTCGTACGGATTTCGACACTCACAATCACAACACACAAGTCACTCACTCACTCACTAATCGTTTCTGTTTTACCACTAATCCACACACTGTTGGGACGCCAGATATAGCACTGGAGACTATTTAGAAGGGGTACGCCACTGCCGGCAGGCAGAAAATGAGAACTCAGGGGTGTTTTCGGGAATTTAATATAAAAGTTATCGAACTTATGGATTAGTGGATGTACAGAAAGTCACTGGAAGAGTATAAAGTAAACTAAACACGGAATGAACAATATCGCTTGCGGTGCGAGCGTCGTGTGTATGCGCGGGAGTCAATTGAATAACGCACGGTCTCGCAAATGCGGTTCGGACTCGACTAACTATGGCGGCCGGCGCGTGAGGCGTGCTGGCCGTTACAGCGCGGGGCGCGGGAGACGGAGAGGGGTGCCGCGGCGTGTATGCTACACTACACTCACACTAGCAAGTAATCTAGCTGGTGTGCGTCCGCGAGAGGCCCGCTCGGGTAAGATACGGCTCGGGATTGAAATACGGTTTGCTATAAAATGCAATTTTACATATATTAACGGATTAACGATTAACGTTTAACGAAGCTAACTTTTTTGTAGCGGATTAACGATTAACGAAGTTAACTATTTGATTAACGGTGCCCAGCTATGAATAAAGACGTGATTTTTGTATATACTAGCCGTTGCCAGCGACTTCGCCTGCAAAGAATTCGTTTATCGCTATCCCGCGGGAACTACGCAATTTTCCGGGATAAAAAGTAGCCTATGTGCTATTCCAGACTTTTTTCTATGTGCCGAATTTCATCCAGATCCGTTGGGCCGTTCTGGCGTGATTGAGTAACAAACAAACATCCATCCATCCATCCATACTTTCGCATTTATAATATTAGTTCGATGTATTTAGGCACTGAATATATAATGTATAGTTCCTAGCGTTTATTACAGTGTGGAATTTGTTTTACTCTGTGTACACAACTCATTTTCGCCCTCTGCCGCCTGTAGCGAAATTGATGCGCTGTCCGATTTTGAATAGAAAGCGATTTCGGAACGCCGCGTGAGGCTGCGTAGGAGCCGGTATCCGAAATTACAGTACGCGGCCATAAAGGTTGCACATCCGGCTTTGTAGAGCGTTGCCTCGCTCTAACATACGTGACGCCTGTTGAATCCGCATTTAGTTGTAATATTATAATGTAAGGTCTTTTCATTCTTACCTGTCCTATTTGGTAAACAAAATTCTAACCTCAAAACGTCTCATTTTTGTTATTTTTTAACTATTTCATCGTAATTAAAGGAACTGGAGATAAAATATAAGCAAAATTATATACAAAATATTACCTCCGGTTTATTTGATAACATAATACACCTTATTCTTTACAAAAATTTGCACATTGAGGTTAGAATTTTGTTTACCAAATAAGACAGGTAAGAAGGTAAGAGTGAAAATACCATATTATAGTTTGTGTTTGTTGCTTCTATTTGCCGATAGATGTCGCTATAACGGTCTCGACCCAATCCTACATCGCGCTGGCAAGATTTTTCTTGCAATGTATATAAGGCTGTGAAACATCAAATACATTGTAATTCGTCAAGGAACAGTCGTTTTAATCACGTTTGAACATCGCCAATTCATCTCCAGCCTATATACGTCCCACAGCTGGGCACAGGCCTCTCAGAATGTGAGGGCTTGGGCTATAGTTCCCACGCGGGCCCAGTGCGGATTGGGGACTTCACAGACACCATTGAATTGCTTCGCAGTTGTCTATAGGTTTCCTCGCGATGTTTTCTTTCACCGAAAAGCTCATGGTAAATTTATTTACATACATACATACCGTCACACCTCTTTCCCACAGGGGTAGGCAGAGACTACTTTGTTACACCTGCGATCCTGACATACCTCTTTCGCTTAAAAATCTTCATGAGATAGATTGGTCTGGAATAACACATAGGATGCTTTTTATCCCGCGGGATAGCGACGTATTCTTTGCAGACAAAGTCGGGGGCAATAGCTAGTCTGACAAAAATATTTATTTACTAGCTGTTGCCCGCAAGGTTGCACGAAGGTCTGCAAAGAATTCGTTTATCGCTATCCCGCGGGAACTACGCAATTTTCCGGGATAAAAGTAGCCTATGTGTTATTCCAGACCATAATATATCTTTTTTGCAAATTTCCATCCAGATCCGTTAAGCCGTTCTGGCGTGAAAGAGTAACAAACATCCACGGATACAGTCTCGCAAACTTTCGGATTTATAATAACTAGCTGTTGCCCGCGACTTCGTCTGCAAAGAATTCGTTTATCGCTATCCCGCGGGGATTTTCCGGGATAAAAAGTAGCCTATGTGCTATTCCAGACTTTTCTCTATCTATGTGCCGAATTTAATCCAGATTCTTTAGGCCGTTCTGGCGTGATTGAGTAATCCATCCATCCATACTTTCGCATTTATAATATTAAGATAGATTAGTAAGATTTAAGGACATCTTGTGTTAATGTAGGTAGTTTTCGAGATCAGATTTTTCATCTTGTGTTTTCAAAATGTCAGACATTTTTCAGTTCACAACACCGCAGTGCATTGCCGTCAAAGTTGAAACAACCCCAATTCACAGTAATCAAACAAAACTTAACCTTATTCCCGCTACGTATGAACTAAGACGAGTGTATTAACGCTGTTGTTCAAGAGCCATCACATTACCAACTTATCTTAAGCAGTGGCAAAATTTTGAAGTAACATTTTTTCACGCAAATTTCATATCGGCGGTTACGAGCAGCGCCACAGTTAACGGCAAAACTAACTTTGTCGCTATACATGTGTGCGTTAAGTCACTAAAAATTGTAAAAGCGTCGCACACTTGCATAGGGTACGCACTTTTCAAGAAGTGGGCTCGTTTCCATTGTACTTTGAACTTAGTTATTTGACAACGCGGTTGGCTTAGTAAGATTGCAGCTCGGTGAATCAGCTGCCAGTCGAATATACATACATACATACATACATAACGTCACGCCTCTTTCCCACAGGGGTAGGCAGAGACTACTTTGTTCCACTTGCTACGATCCTGACATACCTCTTTCGCTTCATCCACATTCATCAATCTCTTCAAAAACAGAAAAAAAAAGAAGAAGAAGATTAACTAAACAGATTTATATGATGAGTGTGAATGGGTGCGTTGGGAGGGGAAGGCGTAGGCGGACGTTCCGTGATCAAATTGGGGACTTTTTGGAGAAAGGCCAGGTCAAGAGTAGGTACCCGAAACCGACGAGCATGTCGAATATATGTTTTATGTTATTAAGTTTTCTCAATATTAATACTAACACAGGTTAATATTTTTCATTTTGTTTACTAACATACTATGGACCTCAAAGTTGTCTGATAATAAAGATATTTTATTTTATTTTTATTTTTTATTTAGTTGGTAGGGACCCTGCCTGCGAAGCAAGCGGCACGGATTCTTATCCTGGTAAGGGCATATTATTTGTGTGATGAGCACAAAAAATATTTGTTCCAGGGTCATGGATGTTTCTATCTATCTAAGTATATATTTCTCTGTTGAAACTTATAAAAATCATGTTATCATAATTGTACACGGTTTTAAACAATAAATGCTTTCTTTTCTTTTCTTTTCTGCATAAGTTTGTACGTTGTCCAGTACCCATAGCAGGGGCCTTACCATGACGTCTTAATGCGATGCAAATCCGATTCAGTTTAAGTTCGCTCGCTGTCAGATCCATACTAAAAATGACAGCTAAAACCTGAACTGAGTCCAAATCGAATCGCATTGAGACGTCATGGTAAGGCCCCAGTAGCCTCATTATATATTTATGTACATTACAAGTAAGTAGTGTCTTTTGAGTATCGTTTTAAACTTTTTTCGTATAAGTAACCGCGTATAAGGAAACGCGTATTCGTTAACGATCTCTACACACCCCTCACGCACACACGCAAAGCTTACGCACGTCGCCATTTTCCTAGTTTCAGGAACTTATTTAAATTAAAACACATTTTTTTCTATTCGCTTTGGGACTGAAAGGAACGTCATTTGTATTTTGCCTGATCACGGCGATTCACAAAAGGAGGTGAAGCGAACGAAATGTGGACTGTATGATAATTAATGCCCAATGGGTTTATGAGTAGGGAATCTAACTATAATGAGACAAACACCAACAAAACTGAACTCCTTCTTTTACTGCAAGACAAAACAAAACTCACCAACCATAAAAAAGTATATAAAAACATAAACAATATAAATATGATAAAGAGTTCGCAACAGGAGGGTATTTGTACTGAGCTCTATACTTCGTTTTTAGGGTTCCGTACAGTCACCAGCATAAATAAGTGATCATTTTTGTACCTTGTCGCTTTCACTCGTTACTTGATTTCGTATGGTTTTTCAAACATGACCAAAGTGACAAGGTACTAAAGTGATCACTTATTTATGCTGGTGACTGTACCTCAAAAGGACAAAAAACTTTGATGTCCGTCCGTCCGTCTGTCAAGACCCTTTTTCTCAGGAACGCGTGGGGGCATCAAGCTGAAATGTATATCAAATACTCAAGTCTACTGTCTCTTAGAGCTGTGAAAAAAACAAACTTCTAAGCCAACGCAATCAAAAGATACAGCCGTTTATGCCGCAAATTTTCGAAACTTGCGAGGGAATCAAAACCTACAGGGTACTTCCTATGAACTCAGAATCTTGAAATTTGGCACGAAGCAACGTCTCTTAGCACAGATAAAGGAAACATTGCGAAAACCTTAAATATGTACGTATGTCTGTATATATATCAGAGACCAATATAAAGTGACCCCACACTGCGTACATTTTGCTTTGGAGCAGGGCTGGTTTATAGATATTTATATAACGGTACGGAACCCTCGGTGCGCGAGTCCGACTCGCACTTTTTTTTCTGACTGTACCTGCACTGTCGTCCTACATATGTTCTATCTCTGTGCCAAATTTGATCCAGATCTGTTAAGCCATTTGGGCATGAAAGAGTAGTGGTGGTCGTTCTTACAACAGCAGATAACGTAATGCATTATTTGCACGCAACGAACAACACATTATTGAATCGTCAACTACCCTGTTATCATTATTCGTTGTCTGTTGTCAACGTTGTTCATACGCGCACTGTTGCCGCACTTGGCATAGAAGCGCAAGCGAGTGCGCAACAAATCAAGTAGGTGTGTGCGAGAGATAGCGCTATACGCAATTGCAATTCAAATAACTGACTTTTGGTATCATTATATTAGCTGTTGCTGTTAGTTGTCAGTCAGTACAATAACAAACAAGGTGACAGAGCGTTGTTTTGCTTTTGTTCTCGTACGTTTTTATTACGCTGCGATCGCGACGAAATAAGTATAAAAATTATTTAATAATAAGTTTATTATCCTTTTGTAAAACAGCAATATAACAGGATAACAGACAACAGTTTACAATAACAGCTATTTGAGAATAACACAACACTTTTATTCATTATTGCAAAACAGCCGTTATTGCCACCACTATGAAAGAGTAACAAACATCCTTACAGTACCCGGCCATAAAGATTGCACATCGTTCTCGACTAATTTCGGCTTCGTAGCGCGTTGTCCCGCTCCTACTTACGTGACGCCAACTGTCTCTCTCCTAAGGTCGAAGCGCAATTTTATGGCCAGGTACTGTCAATCTGCAGGCTTATTACGTAACTCGCTCGCGATCGCCATCGTGTTCATTTTGACAGTTCATGTATGGGCTGACAATTGGCATCGGAATCAGCTATAGTCTGGCAGATAAACCACTGCAGCCAGATGACACTTTCAGTGTTGTCAGTTTTTGGCAAATATTAAATAGTGATGTGACTTAGTGAGTGAATGAAAGAATGAACGATGTAATGAAATTAATTTGCGTCATAAATGAGAATTTTCAAAGCGTATTTTAATAAAATGGTTTGTTCAATAAGGTTTTTTTGGATGTTTTCTAGTCAGTAGTGTAAGAGCGCGGTTTAGAAATGTGCGGAAGCATGTCAAATCAGTTACCAGTTTTCAACTCATTCCCCATTTTGCCATAAATAAAACAACAATTATCACATTAATATTTTTTTCTACCTTTGTACTTTTACTTAAAAACTTAAATTATTCCGAATCAGTTTCACTGCTGCTGTCACTATTTACGTTTATTACAAAGTCATCGCACATTTTATCTACTATGTTAATATGAACCTTGAATGCCTCAAAAGTATCGCGCTTATTTTGAAATATACTAAACTACGAATGTGACATTCATAAAATATTTCGTTCGTTCAATAATCAAATCATTCATTACGTGACCTTAGTCAAGCACTAGTGAAATAAATGTGGTATCATTATTTCGTAAAATGACATTTGGAAGTGTTATCTGGCTGCAGTGGTTTAGCTGCCAGACTATAGCTGTCACATTCATACAAGAACTGTCAACATGAACACGATGGCGATTGCGAGCGAGTTACGTAATAAGCTAGCTGTATTTACAAACTTTCGCATTTATAAAATTAGTATATGTATAGTACGAGTATACAGGTGGCGGCAAATAAGTAAAACGTGGAGGGGTTTTTTTTTATGTGAATAGGAAGGCAAACAAGCAAGTGGGTCACCTGATGGTAAGCGATCACCACTGCCCATAGACACCCGCAACCCCGGAGGGATTGCAGATGCGTTGCCAACCTAGAGGGCTAAGATGAAATGCCTCTTGTGCCCGTAATTTCCCCGGCTTTCTTACTCACCACACCGGAACACAGCAGTGCAAGCACTGCTGCTTAACGGCAGGATTAGCGAGTAAGATGGTGGTAGCGATCCGGACGGACTTTGCACAAGGCTCTACCACCCTCAAATATGCGCAGTATGAAAATGATGTTGTTTTTCATACTGCGGTTATCCCCTCCACGTTTTACTTATTTGCCACCACCTGTAGCCCCAGATGACCCCATCTAACTAATATTATAAATGCGAAAGTTTGGATGGATGGATGGATGTTTGTTTGTTACTCAATCACTCCAGAACGGCACAACGGATCTGGATGAAATTCGGCACATAGATAGAGAAAAGTCTGGAATAGCACATAGGCTACTTTTTATCCCGGAAAATTGCGTAGTTCCCGCGGGATAGCGATAAACGAATTCTTTGCAGACGAAGTTGCAGGCAACAGCTAGTAAATAATTATTTTTGTCTGACTAACTATTGCCCCCGACTTTGTCTGAAAAGAATACATCCGCGAATGTTCTAAATTTCATGAAGATTTGTCCAGCCGTTCCGGTGTGAAATAGTTACGAATATTCATACATCCTCACAAACTTTCGCATTAAAATATTAGTAGGAAATATTACGATTAATATACCTACAAACATACATACAGTCAATTATCATGAAAAAACGAGTCAAAGTCCATCAACAACATCAACCCTCTAGGGTATATACATATATATGTATACGTATATATATGTATGTAACGCATTGAAAAAGAAGCGCGAATTTTCACGCCCCAGCCGTGGTCCCGCTTTTTTTTTAATTACGACCCCCGCTCTATTGTAGTGCATGGAGGGATCTAGTATTAGGGTTGCCAGTGTCGATTAGAAATCCTACTAATTCTTACAAATAATATTAATGCGAAAGTAACTGTGTCTATTTGTCTGTCTGTTACCGTTTCACGCTTAAACCACTGTACCAATTTAGCTAGAATCCCTATCATCATCAATACGTTGCTTTCCGATGTCTGTCTGTCCCCATGTAGTAGGGGGCGTCCATAAATTACGTGAGGTGTTTTTTTTAATTTTCTGAGCCTCCCTCCCCCCCTGGTGAGATGTCGTGAGATTTTATTCAACCCCCTCCCTCATCCCGCAATCTCACGTGAGATTTTTCAAAATGTGGGTTTCTTACATAAACGCGCTGGATTGTTATTGAAAAAAGAAAAAAAAATTGCTTCGTGCTTTTATTTACGACTAGTAAAGACTAGTAATCAATATTGCTGAGAGTTTAATTATAAGTGTAATAAAAATGGACCAAACTATATATATTTTTTTTTTTTTTTGCTTCAATCAGAAAAAAAATTGCGTGATATTTGCCGAGACCCCCCCTCTCTCCAACGTAAGATTAGATGAGATTTGACTCGACCCCCTCCCCCCTTAAACACCTCACGTAATTTATGGACGCCCCCGTAGGTCTTTAAAACTATGCAACGGATTTTGATGCAGTTTTTTTTAATAGATACCTAAAGTGATTCGAGAGGAAGGTTTATTATGTAGCCCCCAGAACGGCTTTATGGAACCCCTAGGGTTCCGCGGAACACACTGAGTATGGATGGTCTAAGTATACATAGGGACAGACAGACAGACAGCAGAAAGCGACTTTGTTTTATACTATACGAGCTGTTGCCAGCGACTTCGTCTGCAAAGAATTCGTTTATCGCTATCCCGCGGGAACTAAACAATTTTCCGGGATAAAAAGTAGCCTATGTGCTATTCCAGACTTTTCTCTATCTAGTGCCGAATTTCATCCAGATCCGTTGGGCCGTTCTGGCGTGATTGAGTAACAAACAAACATCCATCCATCCAAACTTTCGCATTTATAATATTAGTTAAGATATGTAGTGATTAGGCTTGCGGTTTGCGCTTACGTTATTAGAATAGAATAGAATAGAATAGAATAGAATAGAATAGAATAGAATAGAATAGAATAAATTTTATTGAACTACTGTGTAAAATACAAAGATGGAACTAAATAATTAGTACATGTTTCAACAGTTACCCTTTTCGGGCGTACAATAGATACCTTAAAACTACAGGTCTATATAAAAACACTATCTGCCTACCCCTGTGGGAAAGAGGCGTGACGATATGTATGTATTGTATGTATGCATTGAAAATTATTGACTTGCATAGAACTCGTTTATGCTATAAAATACTTTATCAATGAGCCAGTTTTTTAGCCTTTGCCTGAATAAGCCCTTCAAGGGCTTTAATCTCAGCAGGGAGATGGTTGTGAATGCGCAATATAGTGTTATAAAACGTTTGAAATTTAATACAGTTTTTTTTTATGTGTCGTTTTGATGGTGGCAGCCCTGGAAGTGCGTTATCGAACTGGGGGGCCGTCAAAGCTCAGCCCTACTACCACGGTAATATAAAAATACACGTGCGAACTCCATTCATAGCCCAGGCCACTATCTTGACAATTGTCGGCGACAAGTGACAATTCTGTTTAAGCTGGTAGCTTCAAAAAAGACATGTAAAAGCTGAAGAGGGTCGAAAGTCTGTACATGGAAGATATTTAAAAAAATAGGCTGGGGATACACAGAACACGTTCTCCAACAGTTTTTAGAATTTTTGTCTGTTTATCTGTTTCTCTGTTTCTCTGTTTGTCTGTATATTTGTGCGCGCATCACGTGAAAACGGCTGAACGGATTTTGTTGGAAACTTTACTAATCTGTTGAGAAAATCACCGGCCAGGTTATAGACTACTTTTTATCCCGGAAAATTGCATAGTTCCCGCGGGATAGCGATGAACATGTCGAAAATCGCAGCTGCCTAGAGTCGCAACGTACCTAAATACAAATATTGCTTATCAGTATCATAGAGGTGCACTAAGGAGGGATTTTCAAAATTATTTAAAAAAAATACCAATTAAATGTCAGAATAGGGGTGTTAAGTGCCTGTTCAAATATGCATAGGCATATGTGACTTTTGTCAATAAATGAAGTCTACGCGGACGAAGTCGCGGGCAAAAGCTATTACAAAATAAAGTTTTGATTTTGATTTTAAGTACATTACAAACTCGACAAGAATCTACCTCGATTGCCTTCATATTGACCACCAACGCAATTCGGATTGTCACTTGTCACTGACAAATGTAAGAATGGTGAAATAGGAGTCAGATCAAATATTCCGGAATAGTTTTGAGAGACGTTACATTGTACAGGATGGGCTTACAACCAGGATGTAGCTCAGTTAATCAGCAAAAAAAAAGCGAAGGGTAGCACTCCTGGAGTGCCGGCACAAATGAAAACAGTACTGGCCACTTACAAAAAAAAACGTGAGTACGTATTATCTATACTGACAGACCTCTAACAATGTGCTGATGCTCTAGTACTTTTGCTCCACGACTAAACAAAAAACACTTCAAAATCGAACGCGATTCATACGTATTTCAAAAATAAGCTCTTAGAAGATCTGATATCTTGATACTCAAACTCTCCCTCCGTCGTACTCGCGGTTTAACATTTTTTACCCATCCCATTTAAAATCCGGACTATGAACTAGCGTCTCGTGTAGTGTGACTGCAAATCGCATAAATAGGCGGGAACAGTCTCTGCCTCTGCAGCCACTCACTCATTACCGGAGATACGTGGACACTCTACGAGAGCCCACTTTGACACTTAGAATATAGTATATATACCGAAAACCGTGTGTAGGTATCCGCAAAGAGATTAAAATTATATTTTGGTAAATTAATTCTTCTCAATTACATTTTGAAAATTTACCATGAGCTTTTCGGTGAATGAAAACATCATGAGGAAACCGGACCTATCCCAATAAGGTTTAGTTATCCTTCTGGGTTGGAAGGTCAGATGGCAGTCGCTTCTGTAAAACTAGTGCCTACGCCAAAAATTGGGATTAGGTTGTCAAAGCGGACCCCAGGCTCACAGAGCCGTGGCAAATGCCGGGAAAAACGCTAGGTGATGATGAATCAATTCTTCTCATTTAAATTTGTGTGTATGGATTAGATATACTATATACTAGCTGTTGTCCACGACTCTATCTGCTAAGAAGTCGCTTATAACTTTCCTGCGGGAAAATGTTAAAACTATCCTATCCTGAGACTGGAACTATCTGTACATCAAATTCCATCTAAATCGGTCCAGCGGTTTAAGCGTGAAAAGGTAACAGACAGACAGACAGACAGTTACCATTACCACGACTTTCGCATTTATAATATTTTGCGATTGCGATTATTATAATATTGTTGCGATTCTTTTGCGATGACTGACCGGGCTATAGTAATAAGATCGCCCTGTATACGTTGATAATTTTAAAAACCAGCAGAAGCAGAAAATATTACGAGGCAGTAACGGCAAAATTTATTTTTATTTCACAAAAAATACTGGCCGTTGATTGTCACTCCATAGCAAGGAAAAAGAAATAAAAAGAAAGATGGCCGCCTTCCGCCACGCTTTATATTCTACTGAATATGCAATACATAATATTGTCGGCAGTTCGAGTGGGCTAGGAAGAAATGGATGAGGCATTTTATCTTAATTTTTTACAAGCTTTTTAGTGTCACCTGTCCCGATGTTTGTAATCAAATCTTGCAAGTTGGATGCACTTCCTGAGTAACTCAGGAAGTTCGTTTTGACGTGAAATTTGGCATTTGAGTGAAATGATGACCAATCCAGGACCGTCTCCGCAAGAGGGACTGTTTCAATGGTTTGTCCGATTCGACAAAATCGAAAATGTAACATTTTACATTATTTAAATCTACTGATTTATTACCTGCATCTATACTGCTTTTTTTACAAAATGTTCTACTGCTACTGTCAGATTCCAATATTCCATCTGGCAACACTGCCCTAGTGTGGCGTGGCGGGCCCGGGCCAATATTCAAGCGTTTCGACCGCTCGGTTCATGCGTCATTGTCGTCCCAACAGAAGGACAAGCCGCAACAACAACTTTGGACAAGCTAAATGCAGCATCGATACTGTGTTTCGTTGTCATAAAAAGTTAAGTCTAAGGCTGTTTGTCCACCGCCGCCGTCACCGTTACGTCACCGAGAACGAGATGACGGCGCCGAAGTAGCGGTACATACATTTACTTAAGCCGCGTGTCCACCGCAGCGCTCGGGTGACGGATGTGCGGTGACCGCTACTTCGGCGCCGTCATCTCGTTCTCGGTGACGTGACGGTGACGGCGGCGGTGGACAAACGGCTCTCTTTTAATGGTATTTGCTGAGACGATAATGACGTAAAAAAACGCTGAATATTCGCCCGCCCAAGTGTATAATACGAGTACCACCTCCACCAGATCGCTAATGAAGGTGACAATCGTCAAGCATTTCCCAAGAACTCTTTATATTTTTAATGTCTGCGGAGGGAGGCCCCTAATGTAGGAAAAGGTCAACGGGGCCCTTTACATTTCACAACTTCGGCCTTTCATTGGTTTCATGAAAAAAGTTTGAAAAACACTCGACTCGGTTTTCTTTTCGGTTTGAAGATGTGTTGAGATCATGCGGCGGACTAGGTTTCGGCTGTGACTTCGTTCGTTTTTAAAGCAGTTATATGTATTTGTACCGTAAAACGGAGTGAGAAGAGGCGGAGGAAAGGAATAGAACTAATTCTTTGTTTTCACTTGCTACCTACTTCAAATTTCTGGCTCAGCTTGCTCCAAAAGTAGTTTTAGCTATATTTTTATACATATACCTACTAGCTTTTACCCGCGATTTCGTCCGCGTAGACTTAATTTATCTCCAATTAACTACCTAAGCAATTTCCGAGTATAAATGTATCCAAATAATATTAAAAAACCGGCCAAGTGCGAGTCGGACTCGCGCACGAAGGGTACCGTTCCATTATTATCTATAAATATCTATAAACCAGTGCAAGCAGAGCCCAGCCAGCTTATTACGTAACTGGCTCGCGATCACCATCGTCTTCATTTTGACAGTTCATGTATGGGCTGCCAATTGGCATCGGAATCAGCTAGCTGTCACATTCATACAAGAACTGTCAAAATGAACATGATGGCGATTGCGTTGCGAGCGAATTAGACAATAAGGCACCTGCATGCTTATTACGTAACTCGCTCGCAATCGCCATCGTGTTTATTTTGACAGTTCTGGTATGAATGTGACAGCTAGCTGATTCCGATTCCAATTGTCAGCCCATACACGAACTGTCAAAATAAACACGATGGTGATCGCGAGCGAGTTACGTAATAAGCTAGCTGTTTTTACATACATCCATAAATCACATCTTTATCCCTTAAAACAGTGTTTCAGCTTTAATAGACGATCGAATTTTGTTCGGGCCGGACGCGGGTTTGGTACAGACGATCGAACCTTGTCATCAGACTAGTCTACAGACGGACAGATATGGTTCGGAGCAAACCAAATCCGTTGTCCGTCCCGTACCGAATTCGATCGTCTGTTACCACTTTAAAGCCCGTCCACACGATCGGACCGCACCAAATCCTGTGGGAGGATCATTGAACCGAGCGCACCGTCAATAATAGGTAATGGCGGACCGCTGACCATACCGTCGAATATTGTCCGGAGCAGACCAAGGTCATGGTGCGGAGCGTACCATATTTGAAAGTCTGTTAAAGCTTTTATACTTTTTCAGTAATGCTACGGCCACATTAGCGGGATTAGGCGAAGGTTCGCCTTATCGCGGCATGTGTGGACAGACAGTTCGCTTTATCGCGAATCATTCGGGCGAAATCGAACTGTGTTCGGGCTCCTGTCGGTATCTAGCGCACATCAAGGGATTTTATCGTTACAGAGTTCGTGTTCGTGCAAGTGTCTACACTTCGTACTTTGAAATTTCTGAAATGTACGTCAATTTTGACAAGTGACATTTCAATAATTATTTACAGTCGTACAATAGAAGGCAAACGCTGCCTCTATCTTTTCGTTTCTTTGAGCTCTTGGTTCATTTTCCCGCCAAATTAAGTTGCGCGACATAGTTCGCCCGAAGTTTTTATCGCGATAAGTTCGTCTAGTGTGGCCACGTAGTTCGTGGTCACACGAACTCGAACTTTTTATCGCGACAACGCGACACGAACCTTCGCCCGCTAATGTGGCCCGGGGTTAATGGACCCCTAAAATCAAGCAATTTTAAAATACCCCCTTTTAAAATAGAAATCGAAGCGCTAGCGATTACACTTTTGGTGGTACCTACCTACCTATTTATTTTTATTGTCAAATGGGCAGACGGGATTGCGGACCCCCATATTATGTACACTCACGGGCCACAGGTTAAGAAACACCTTGGAGGGTAGACAGAGCCTAGGGTAGCAATAGTTATAAGCCGTTTAGCATGATTGTCATATACACTACACAAACAATTTGACAGTTTCATTGTTCAGTGTTCATTTTGACAGTTATTGTATGAATGTGACAGCTAGCTGATTCCGATGCCAATTGTCAGCCCATACATGAACTGTCAAAATGAACACGATGGCGATTGCGAGCGAATTAGACAATAAGCCTGCTGCTCATTCAGATTCCGGTTCCGTATCTCATTGATGACGTCACTCACCTGACAAACGCTGCTCGACACAATCCAACCTCTATGGTTGCATAGCACGCACCCCTTGATCTTCTGGACACATGTGCCAAAAAGAAAGATACCGATCACACTAGGCATACCTAATTGCTACTACCAAGCTTATGCGAAATATATATGTTGGTTATCTTGCACGTAAGTAGCGGAGTAGCAAGGTTAATATTTTGAGTTTTGAGTTCATTTATGTACTTAGCTATCTCCACGATGCAGTGAAGTCAAGTCATGGAAAACATCATCATCGAAAGAGATGAGATGACTATTGCGACCATCGATCGATTCATTAATGGTCTGGTCTGGTGAGATCTTTCTATTATGGTCAAACTCCACAAAATGTAATCATGAACAACCCATCTAGTAAAACCATTTTTAAAGTGAAAACTTGTTTAGCGGCGTTGAGCACTTTTTAGGATAGGTAAAAAATGTTAAACACGCGTCAGGTGTAAGACGGAGGGAGAGTTAAAGTACCAGGATATAATAAATAAAGTAAAATGCTTACTTGAAGCCACATCACATAGAAAAACAGAATGAATTAAAAACAAAATTAAAGTTAACTTATTCATAACTGCGTTGGACCTGCACAGAGACAAAAAATCAATGTTGTTCTGAAATTACATTTCTACATTTATTTTAACATGACCATAGCATTAAATATGCCTTAGTAAAGGAAATGAGCCGTGATGCGAAAAAAATATATTTTGATCTTAGCCTTTAGATTTAATTGGCGGAAAAAGACTTAAAAAGGTATAGGAAAAAAGTTGCTTGACTACAAAAAAACCGTTCGTGTTATACTTCCCGCCTTTTTTTCGATTAAATATCACGTTCGTGACTTTTTTGTGATTTTTAGTGTTGGCGTTATCAACAGTGTCCGGAACAACCTAGGACAAATTGTAATCTGTGAACTTGTGAGAGTGAACAAGGAGTGAACTTTTAGTGGGAAAGCGTAGGTTCGAGTAGTTGAATCGTTAAAATTTATGTTTTTAGTTTGGTGGATAATGATTATAGAATCAGTCAACACGTTAGTGTTCAGTGAATCAAGGTTTCTTAAATTAAACATGATGGAAAGACTGTTTTGATTGCGAAACTATTTCATAATGTCAAACGTGTTGCTGTATGGGCTTAATTGCCCTTGCTATAAGAAAAAAAAAAGTAAGTAAGCTATAAAAAAAAACTATTGAATTGAAAGTAGCTAAGTAAATGCGTACATCGACTTCGTCTATCGTTTCATCTCATTTGAGTTGCGGTCTTTCTATTATCTTAAAGTCCTCTTCAAGCAGATAATAAATATAAACGTAAGTTATAACACATTTTTTTCTAAAACTGTTGTTTAAATAGCACTGTGACGGTGATGTTCGGTGTCTGAAGTCAAAGTTGAGGTTATACCGATGAAGTGGCTAGCTAGGTTTTTTGCCTAGTTTCCAATTATTGTGCACTTGTTCAGAGCTAAGAACTGTAAGAATTGTTCTTTGTTTAAAGCCGAGTGCGACATTAGGTTTGAAGAATATCGACTTATTGATTTTATGGATAAAACCCATGATCAAACTGACAACGATTTCTTCACACATCCTTCTCGACGTGCCATTTCCTTTAAAAAAATGAATTTCTAACAATCGTTGAGGCTTTTATATGTTCTAGTGAAAGATTTAAAGTACGTTTCTTAGAGAAATCTATCGTATTAAGGCGCACAGTATAGCAGGTTCATATTTTTTTTATTATTGAATGGTGGATTATCTAGGCCATGTTTTAGTTAAAAAAAAAAAGTTTTAAGCTTTTTTATTGACTGTACCTACTTGCATTGTCATCCATCCAACATAATTGTTGTGTACCTAATTTCAAGTCAATCCAACCACTAGAGTACCTATCAAATTTGTCTAGTGAGATGTCCCGTACAAACACCCAATCATTAAAATCGAAATCAACCTCATGTATGTTGGAATAAAGAAAAACCTATTCTAGTTACATTTGTCTCAAATAATACCAATTTCAGAGATCAAAAAAAAAACAACAAGATAGCTTTTAATCTTGTAAAGTAAAAAAACTGGTTCTATGGCCTTCTGTGGCCTATTTACTCCATTCTAATTTTAAAAAGTTACATGATACCATAGTCAGGTGATACTACTTCACACTTATGACACGGAGCTGCATTGAATATCATAATTACTTTCAAGGCCGAAAAACATAAAGTAAGGTAACAGTAATTATCACTTAAGACTTCCAGCAAGATCCATTTAACTCAGTAAAAGCTATTATCGGACTAAACTAGCTAATTATTTCAATTGCCCACAATTTACGGGGTATTGTTTAAGAATCATATAATCTGGGTTTAGCTGAGAATTTTGGTTAGTTGTGTTTGAGTAGAGGTTGGTGGTAGTTCTGTGATTTTAAAGGTCGTCATGGATCATGAAGATGTAAGTTAGCAGTGTAGTTGTTAGGAACTTAAAACATTCATAGAGATATGCGAAATAAGCACGTTCAGGAGTTGAGTTTGAGAGAACTGCCTGTTAAAACTAACCACATTCACAGCTCACATTACAAACTTGCATATACCTATGGCCAAATTTTGCAGCCTTTTTTTTTTTTTTTTTTATTCGAATAGGAAGGCAAATGAGCAAGTTGCATAAGTTCTTATTGATACTTATTTTTGCACTTGACATAACATAATGCAAGTTAACATATGACATTGCAACCGTGTGTAAACTTAACCTTGTGCAGCCCAGTCAAATTTTAGTTGTTGAATTTCAAATCTAGCGTCATTTGTGTATTAAATTTATTTAGTACATTGGGTGGCAGGAAGTTTAATCTGTTGTCTCTTGTTTCCAGATGTCTGGCCGAGAGGGTGGCAAGAAGAAGCCCCTTAAGGCTCCCAAGAAGGAGAGCAAGGAGCTGGACGATGATGACCTAGCCCACAAGGCCAAGCTAAAGGAACAACAGAAGGCTCTGGCTGTTAGTATTTATTTTTAACTATGTCTGAGTATGGGTGGATCCACTATTGTTCTCATTATACTAACATGCTTAGTAGATGATCAATTATATAAGAGGCCTAGAACTACTGCAAATTCACATGTTTGGCAAATTTTAAACACAAGCTTATGGTTACTTACTCCTCTCATATGTTGGAGCTAAAAAAGTACCGTATTCTAGACGCATCTGTTTTAATATGCACAAATTCTGCTGATCTAAATCGAAATACAAAAAGATAAGTGTTAAATTTGACACAGATCTGTGTCTTAAGCATTCAAGGGGTTAAAGTTGAAGGATAACCGTGCAGAACATAACCATAGTCACATTAGTCACAAGTGACAAGAAATAGTTGATCCATCCTCATATCAACATCATCAGCATACCTCGGACAGGTCATTGCAATAGAAAAGAGAAAAGCAACTAAAAAAAGCTCAAATGTTACTTTTTTTTTATGTGAATACGAAGGCAAACGAGCAAGTGGGTCACCTGATGGCGATCACCACTGCCCATAGACACCTGCAACCCCAGAGGGATTGCAGATGCATTGCCAACCTAGAGGACTTAGATGAAATGCCTCTTGTGCCCGTAATTTCCCCGGCTGTCTTACTCTCCACATCGGAACAAGGTGCAAGCACTGCTGCTTAGCTGCAGGATTAGCGAGTAAGATGGTGGTAGCGATGGTGGTAGGGCCTGTTTCACCACTCTCAGTTAAGTTCTGGTTAATCTTAAGTGTTGGTTATCTATTCTGTCGTCTCTGTCTGTTTCATAGTAAGAAATAGAGAGGGAATGCTAGATTAGATAACTCACACTTGTGATAACTGGAATTTAACATAGAGTGGTGAGACAGGCTCTAAGTGTATTTAAGTGCTGCTTTAAGAAATCCTGAACTAAGAAAACTTATAATTTTACTCAAGTGATAAAACTAATTAGAAATGGTATGCCGTCTTATAAAATTTTGCTATAAACTTTTTTTAGGGCCTACTTCACCACTGCAAAGTTCCTGATATCTTAAGTGCCAGTTATCTATGATGCCGACTCTGTCTGTTTCATAGTAATAAATAGAGACAGATTACTGAGACTTAAGATATCAGGAATTTTACTGAAAGAGGCTCTTAGGGCCATTCCTTAACTTTCAGTTATCTATGATTCCGTCTCTATTTATTACTACGAAACAGACAGAGACGTCATCATAGACACTGACAGTTAAGCAGTGGTGAGACAGGCCCTTAATGTTGTATTGTTTTTTCAGGATGCGAAAGCAAAGGCCACCCAGAAAGGACCCCTCGCGCAAGGCGGCATAAAGAAATCTGGCAAAAAGTGACACATCTCTTGTAATTCAATATTTTTTAACTAATAGGATGTAAATTTTTATGTAAGGACAAAGATCTTTTTCATGTATTGTCAAACAAAAATGTACCTATTAAGTGCGTTAATATTTTCATTTTTGGTTGACGAGAGAATAAAAAGTATCAGGCTAACATACTGAGTCGCCGTTTCCTTTTTAATATCGTGCATTGTATAACTTGACACAGGTAAAATTATTGTTAATATAAAAAAAAGCGGCACTGCCATTATAATGGTGCATACTTGTAATTTCTTCATGAAAAGTGTTATTTGCATTGAATACGCAATAAATTTGTGAATACCGAAAGTTTTTTTTAATGCTTCAGTAAGTCATAACTTGCATAGTAAGCTTTATTTTTTGGCTGACTGTCGACAACCGCGACCTAATTGTGACGTGACAGTTCGCAGATAAAAAAAAAATAAGCCCGCCCTTTTTAGTGACAGTTGAAACTTTTTCTACATTACATTCTACTTTAGATTGTGATAAGTTTTAAGATTTAATTATACCTCTAGAAAATACCTAAACCTTGATATACCTATATCTCGAAACTTTGGTAAGTTCTAAACAATTTTTTAACGAAAGCTAAGTTAAGGTTAAGTATTGCTTGAAGATGCAAGGTCCCATAATGATATTAAATAATGACTGGTACGGTATTAGTTTTCTTAGTGATGTGAAGAGTTGAAGTATGTTAATTTATAATATCGGTAATAGGTAAGTAACCACACTCAGCGGCACAATATTTGGCCCAACTTCTATACAAAATTAGGCTTATATTCTGCCTTTTTTGCATACATACGAGGGCCACATTTTTTGCCGCAGAGTATTCATAATGATATATACTTAGTAGGCTACCTGAAAAGAATATGATGTACCTGTGCAATAAACATCCGAGATTTCGCTATTGTTACAGCTGATTCTGTAATTTAGAAAAGTTTGAGAATATTTTAGCTGTGTCGTAATCGTAACAAATTCCAAACTTTTATTTTATTTTACATCAAAATGTTCGAACGTAACAGTGAAAGTGAAAAGTACCTAAGTAGGTATAGACCGATCGCTGAAATGAGCTCATTTCAGCGGTAGGTCTATACAGGTACAGGGTATATCCATTGACTTACGATAAACAACTAGACTCCCAATCACGCTCAAAAACTGTCGGAAGCAAAAGTCTGCACGACGCGTCTATTGTGTAGTTTTGGTTCAGTCGTGTTTTGACCGCGCTTCGATAACATGTTTCTTTCGCACCGTAATCTCAAACGCTTGAGAACAAGAGACAGACAGGATTCCAGCGCGTGGCGTCGTGTTATTACTTCTCACGATCGTATGCAATTGACATTAAACTTTATTGCCACGAAATAAGGTGTTAATTTGAACGAATATCATAATGTTATCTGTGCAAGTTGATGTGTTGACTCACACAATACATAGACAACGCCGCTCAGACGTTTCTTGAGGCGCTTGTTGCGATTGGGAGTCTAGTTGTTTATCGTAAGTCAATAGGTGTATCAGACACCCCTTAACAATAATCCACTGGGGTATATAACCATAGCTATAGATGCTAAAAAAAATATAAAAAAAAATTGGAGTAATTTTTTTTATATTTTCTATAGGAATGGTAGTATTAACTGTAATCATTCCTATAGAAAATATAAAAAAAAATGTAGTCCCAATTTTTTTTTAATATTTTGTTTTTAGCTTCTATAGCTATGGTTATAATGAAATGAAATGAAATGAAATGAAATGAAATATATTTATTTGCCTTAAATGTAGTACAAAGTATGATGTTACAACAGTGAAAAGTATTCCAGTCTCATACATATATACCCCAGTGGATTATTTTTAGGGGGTGTCTGATACACCCTGTGGAAGCAATAACTGGAATTAAATTTCAAACGAGCTTACTATTTTTGTTTATTCTTTTTAGGATTCTGTAGGTACCTCAAAAGGCAAAACGGAACCCTTATAGGATCACTTTGCTTTCCGTCTGTCAAGATCCTTTTTCTCAGTGTCAGGTATAATATAAAGTTGAAATTAAATATCGAATTGGTAGGTACTTAGTTAGGTCTTTTGAAGCTGTGAAAAAATCAACTCTAAGTCAGCTCAATCAAAATTATAGTCATTAGAAAAAAAAAAAACTGTCTCTGCTCTTGCTTAATAAATAATAAATAAAATAAAATATCTTTATTATCAGACAACTTTGAGGTCCATAGTATGTTAGTAAAGAAATTGAAAAATCTTAACCTATGTTAGTATTAATACTGAGGAAAAAAATTGAATAACAATACAACATTTAGACTGACAGCAGATTCACCGAGCTGCAATCTTACTTAATACCCACCTATGTCCTGTCAATCGTTCAAAGGTTAACTGGAAGAAATCCCTTTTAGGGATAATTTCGCCTTTGTGCATTTGTGTTTTCCTGTATTCATTGTGTTTTATTTACAATTAGGAGTTATTCATACATACATACAAAAGGTTTTTCCATACAACTTGCCGTGCTCCCAAAAAAAGTATATAGAGTAGGTACTTCTAGTTGTACTAGATATTTGGAATTGAAGGTAGCTTACGAGCTAGCTTCATACCAAATTCCAAATCTTTTAGTACCTACTTATATCAAAATTAATGAAATGAATAAAAAAAAAGTAAGTAACTATAAAAAAAAAAACATGTCTGTTTGTCTATGTAGGCAACGAATATAAAATGACCTCAAACTGCCTACATTTTGTTAGGGACAGGGCTCTGCTAACACTCGATTTTTATGTTTGTAAATACTTACCTATTTTAATGTATATTAATGTAAACACCCGTCGCACCATGAATAAGAATCTCGGATGATTCGAAACTGTCGGACCTTTTCCGAAGTAATAAAACGTGAGTAATCCGGTGTTTACATTAATATGTCTGAGCCTCACGGTAGTTTTATGTTTAAAAAACTTACCTATTTTATTTGTGATTTCTTAGGTCGTACTCAAAATGGATGAATTAGTTGATTTTGAAGAGTTTATAGACATAAACGAAGTTCTAGTTTCAATGGAGAAAGAACTACAAAATATATCACAATGTTCTCTTATTGACGCTCTGGATAAAATGTGTGACGTGGAAGATGGAAATAACAATACTGAAGTAACCACTGCAAACGCAGACAAAGAACTGACTGTTGGAGAAAATACCGATTCGACAGATGATGTTATAAATTTAGATAATGTTCAAGACATTTTAAATGAACTACAAATGTCTGTAAACACAATTGAGAAATTGGAGCAACGTGAATTTAGTATCACTGATATCAACACTGAAATTTCAAAAGAAAAAAATGATAAAGTGGTGGATGATAATAGTATGGCTAAAGTTACACCTGCCACTTGCGAAATTTCTGAAAAAGAATCCGTGATAGATTTAGATGAGTTTGAAACAATTTTTAATGAAATATGCGTTTCAAACGATAAAATGGAAAATAGCGAAAGTATTTTAAGAGATACCAAAATAGAAACAGAAAAACCGGGCAATTTACATACCTTTATCGACGTAGATAAAATGAATGATGGAAACAATGATAACAACAGAGCTATTACTGACAATCTCGGATCAAACTGTGCCCAAGATAACACAGTAGAAGACAAAGTTACAGAGACTTTAAAACAAATAAAACCTGAAAATGTCCTTATAATAGATTTAGATTCCACTGAATCAGATACCGATTCCAACAATTTAAGCAAAGATCAATTTAAAGAAGATGCTGCAAAGGTTGTTTCTAAAGAAACCGACATAATATCTTTAAGTTCCGACTCAGACGATGGTTATAATTCATCCGATTTCGAATTTATTAGTGAGAGCGAAGCTAAGAAGAAATGCTTAGCTAACACGGACATACAGAATTATTCTTACTACAATGCAGATTTTATGAAATATCATAGAAGCAGATATTTGCCTTGTCGAGTTACAGCGTCGAAGGCTTCACGTAAATCGCATGTTGTACCCCAGGGAGAAAAGTATTTGGATCTTTTTAGAGGCATGTATGCGCCGGCAGTTATGAATAATTTGTACCATGGCAGTAAAAAGAGGGTGTTGCCAGTTACGTCGATGACTCTACAAGATGGCTTTAGATTCGACGTGTATGAGAACAAGGGTGAAGAGTACGACGAGTGTAAGTGTCTTGCTCTTTTGTTTAAAGCTAGGATAATATGAATATTTTTCTGTTATCAAGTGGAGTAGCTATATTAAAGTCGAGGTCGATTATTGGTTTGACCTACGGCTTGTTAAGAAAAAGATTATTACCTACCTAGAAGCTTAAATTTAATATGTCGTGTATATTTTTTTTGGTCAAATTTAGATTAGGCCCACATTGGTACTATGTAGGTATACGATGGTTGACAAAATATGACAATGCAATGCAAGCTCAGTCGCCAAAAAGTACAGTCAGCTAAAATACATAGGTACATACATACATACCGTCACGCCTCTGTCCCATAGGGGTAGGCAGAGACTACTTTGTTCCACGTGCTGCGATCCTGACATACCTCTTTCGCTTCATCCACATTCATCAATCTCTTCATACATGCTCGTCGGTTTCGGGTACTCTTGACCTGACCTTTTTTTTCAAAACGTCCCCAATTTGATCACGGAACGTCCGCATAGGCCTTCCCCTCCCAACGCACGTCACACTCCCCATATAAATCTGTTTAGTTAATCTTCTTTCATCAATTTTCTCTACTAATACCATCTTACTCGCTAATCCTGCCGCTAAGCAGCAGTGCTTGCACTGCTGTGTTCCGGTGTGGAGAGTAAGATAGCCGGGGAAATTACGGGCACAAGAGGCATTTCATCTAAGTTCTCTAGGTTGGCAACGCATCTGCAATCCCTCCGGGGTTGCGGGTGTCTATGGGCAGTGGTGATCGCTTACCATCAGGTGACCCACTTGCTCGTTTGCCTTCCTATTCACATAAAAAAAAAAAATACTAATCATGCTAAACATGGCCTTTAGGTCTCGTTGCCTTGGGCTCTGACTACCCCGTAAGGGATAAATACGTGATATGTGTATGTATGTACTATTGACGTTCGTAGGTACGTATTATTAACCGAGACTTAACGTTCAGAAATTCCACTAAAAGGTTTAAGTAGTGAAAATAAATTTCTTATTTCAGATAAGCACGAAGCAAATGAGAGCCTAAAGAAAATACGATTCTTGTATCCCAAAGAAAATAGGAAGAGACGCAGATTTTAGTGTATTCAGTTAACTGTCTTCTGTTACTTTTTTGATTAAATGATATTTTTTTTTTCAGTACAGCAAAGTGGTCTATATCGTGTTATATTCCGTGGATACGTTCACAGTGCGTCATGCTATGATACTTGTCTTAATGTATAGTAGTAGAGACATTAATATAAAAAAATAACTCACTTAAAAAAGATGAAAATTTAAACAAAAATATGGAACCACAAAGGTTTAACAAAACATGTAGCAAACAACGGTAAGACATTAAAGCTGCAAGTCTGCAAGTCATGTCATATGTCAGGAGCTCATCTATACATATCGTCACGCCTCTTTCCCACAGGGGTAGGCAGAGACTACTTTGTTCCACTTGCTACGATGGTCAATGACTCACTATATAGTTCTTAACTAAAGATAGACCTATTTATGAACGTATTTAAATAGGTAATATCAATCACTTGATTTGTAACTATTTGCTAATAAAGCGTAAAGAAGTGTATACCTGAAAGGGTTGGGTTATTCTATTATATCTATTACTAGTTTCTGCCTGCGACTTCGTCCGCGTAGATGTAGCAATTGACATGTCTATCGCCATCCCGCGGGAATTATGCGATTTTCCAAGATAAAAAATACAAACATATACACTCACTCACATCGTCACATTCTCACAAACTTTCGCATTTATATAATAATATGACTAGCTTCTGCCCGCGACTGCGTCCGCGTAGAATTAGTAATTGATATGTTTATCGCTATACCGCGGGAACTATGCAATTTACCGGGATTAGTAGGATTTATTTCATTCTTTCATCGAACTGGTCGCAGCGATGGATTATAATAAAATAACATCTACCTAAGTAAATAGGTTGACGACCCGATGGCTTAATGGTTAGAGAACCTGACTATGAAGCTTGAGGTCCCGGGTTCGATCCCCGGTCGGGACAGATATTTGTATGAAAAATACGAATGTTTGTTCTCGAGTCTTGGATGTTTAATATGTATTTAAGTATGTTTTTATCTATATAAGTATGTTTATCCGTTGTCTAGTGCCCATATCACAAGCTTTGCTTAGTTTGGGACTAGGTCAATTGGTGTCAATTGTCCCGAGATATTTCTTTATTTTTATTTATTATCTATTACAATCCGTTTTAAAGCATTTGTAAACAAACCAATTTCACCTAAATTCCCACACGATCACTTGCAGGTATCTATGCAATTGTAGCATCACAGCCACTGTAATTTTGAAGAATCAAGGTGGAAACACATTATTAACAAGCGACCCGATGCAACGCGACGCGTGTTGAGTCGAATCAAATTGTATTATTTTCTATGACCAGAACCACACTATGAACATCCGACGCGACGCCATGCGCATACATTTCGTCGCGTCGCGTGTTAATAATGTGTTTCCACCTTCAAGCTTATTGAAAAATTACGGGATGGTAGGGATAAGCTAAATCTGCGCAGGCGGAGCCACGGGCAACAGCTAGTAGGCAGATATTAAATATAAGATCCATAAATGAAAAATAAAAGCAGAATTGCTCGGTTCCCATTGTTATCGCAAAGTCGATTTTTATGAATCAGTTCCGGATTTCGAAGAATTAATAATAACACCATATTAATTTATACGATGATAAAGCACACATGCTTCTAGTATATTTGCCACAAAAATAACAAACACGGGCACATGTAGTTACTAAAAAGTTACTAAATCGTATTAATACATACATAGTAATTAATAGTTACCTAATCGTTTCTCTAGTGAAAATAAGCAGAAACATTCTATAAGTGGTTAAAAACGATGGAATTTTACCCTTGGATTGCGTGCTTTTTATTGATAAACTGTATAAATATTGGAGGTAAGGGTCTATTTTACTATTTTTAAGGTAGGTTTACTACGACGATTTGGTGTATACCAGCGGTCGTCACACTTTACTGGCCAAGGGCCACATATGACAGTGTGAGTTCCAGGGCTGGGCCGCAGAGTATGTGAAGGCGCTCCAAGAGACTCTGACTATCGAAGCAATTTACTTTACCACGAGCCGCACAAATAACGACCACGGGTGGTATACATTCAGTCAGACACTACAGTGTCTGTGAACGCCACTATCTACTCTCACGACATAAATTGCGACATGCTTATTGACAGGCCTATCTCTTGCGCGGGTTTCGAAGGCGCTACGGTGTAGGGCGTAAATGCGGGTACCTAATGTAAATAAGGTCCTTGACCGCACTAGTGGCCCACGCCCCCCTTGGGTAGTGCACCCCCACTTTAACAATCACCGTTATACACTATCTTATACACAGAGCCAAATGAAATTGACTTAAGCCGCACAGACCATTTGCCACTGCTTCCATAACAATATAACCTTTTTTGGCAGCGTCAGCAATTGATCCAGTTCTTTCAAAACTTCCAGCAGAGCCAGTGAAGCCAGCTACATCACTCCCCCAATCGCCAGGACCAGAACTTAGTACTGGAATTCCAGGAGTTATTTCCCCAGCGAGTTCTGAAAGAGCACTACCAAATGTTTCAACAGCCTCTGAAAAGCCACTGGCCAATGTTTCACCATTAGACTCTATACAACCATTAGCGAATGTTTCACCACTAGCTTCTGAAGACCCACTAACAAATGTTTCGTTACTTGAACAACCTTTAGGAGGTAATGTTTCATCTCCAGTTCCTCAAGAACAGCTAACAAATGTTTCATCACAGGCATCTGAACAACCACTAGCTAATGTTTCATCACTAGGCTCTACACCATCACTAACCAATGTTTCATCACTGGCATCTGAACAACCACTAGCTGCTTCTTTACTGATCTCTACGCCACCACTGGCTAATGGATCAGCACTAGTTTCAGAACAACCATTAGCTAATGTGTCATCAATGGCCTCTACACTCACACGTGACTCTATACAAACACTAGCTAACGGATCAGCACTAGCCTCTGAACAACCACTAGCTAAGACATCATTAGTAGATTCTACATCACTACTAGGTAATGTATCATCACTGGACTCTACACTAACACCAGCTAATAGATCAGAACTAGGCTCTGAACAACCACCAGTTAATGTTTCATCAGTAGTGTCTGAACAACCACTAGCTAATGTACCATCATTGGACTCTACAAAACCATTATCAAATGTTTCATCGCCATTCTCTGAACAACCACTAGCTAATTTTTCTTCACTAGACTCTGCACCACTACTAGCTAATGTTACATCAGGAGCCGCCGAACAACCACTAGCTAATGTTTCTTCACTGGATTCTGCACAACCACTAGCTGATGTTTCACCACTAGCTAACGGATCAGCACTAGCCTCCGAACAACCACCAGCTAATATATCATTAGTAGAGTCTACATCACTACTAGGTAATATATCATCACTGGACTCTACACTAATACCAGCTAATGGATCAGAACTAGGCTCTGAACAACCACCAGTTGTTTCATCAGTAGCCTCTGAACAACTATTAGCTCATGTACCATCACTGGACTCTACAAAACCATTATCAAATGTTTCATCGCCATTCTCTAAACAACCTCTAGCTAATGTTTCTTCACTGGATTCTGCACAACCACTGGCTGATGTTTCTTCACTGGACTCTACATCACCACCAGCTAATGGATCAGAACTAGGCTCTAAACAACCACTATCTAATGTGTCATTAGCCGCCTTCGAACAATCACTAGCTAATATATCATCATTGAAGTCTATACAACCACTGGCTAATGTTTCTTTACTGGACTCTGCACAACCACTAGCCAGTGTTTCATCAGTAGCCTCCGAACAACCACCAGCTAATATGGCATCAGTAGCTTCCGAACAACCACTAGATAATGTACCATCACTGGACTCTACAGCACCACTGGCAAGTGTACCATCACTGGACTCTACAGCACCACTGGCAAGTGTACCATCACTGGACTCTACAGCACCGCTGGCAAGTGTGCCATCACTGGACTCCTCAGCACCACTAGCAAATGTACCACCACTAGACTCTGCACAAACACTAGCTAATGTTTCTTCACTTGACTCTTCACAACCACTAGCTAATGTTACATCAGGAGCCACCGAACTACCACTAGCTAATATTTCTTCACTGGACTCTACCGCACCAGTGGCAAATGTATCATCACTAGTCTCTGCACAACCAGTAGCTAAAGTATCCTCATTTGTCTTTACCCCACCGCCAGTTAATATGGCATCAGTAGCTGCCGAACAACTACTAGCTAATGTACCATCACTGGACTCTACAGCACCACTGGCAAATGTACTATCGCTGGACTCTACCGCACCACTGGCAATTGTATCATCACTGGTCTCTGCACAACCAGTAGCTAAAGTATCCTCATTTGACTCTAACCCACCGTCAGCTAATATGGCATCAGTAGCTTCCGAACAATCACTAACTAATGTACCACCACTGGACTCTGCAGAACCACTAGCTAATGTTACATCAGGAGCCACCGAAGAACCACTAGCTAATATTTCTTCACTGGACTCTACCGCACCAGTGGCAAATGTATCATCACTAGTCTCTGCACAACCAGTAGCTAAAGTATCCTCATTTGTCTTTACCCCACCGCCAGTTAATATGGCATCAGTAGCTTCCGAACAACTACTAGCTAATGTACTATCACTGGACTCTACCGCACCACTGGCAAATGTATCATCACTGGTCTCTGCACAACCAGTAACTAAAGTATCCTCATTTGTCTTTACCCCACCGCCAGTTAATATGGCATCAGTAGCTTCCAATCAACTACTAGCTAATGTAACATCACTGGACTCTACAGCACCACTGGCAAATGTACTATCGCTGGACTCTACCGCACCACTGGCAATTGTATCATCACTGGTCTCTGCACAACCAGTAGCTAAAGTATCCTCATTTGACTCTAACCCACCGTCAGCTAATATGGCATCAGTAGCTTCCGAACAATCACTAACTAATGTACCACCACTGGACTCTGCAGAACCACTAGCTAATGTTACATCAGGAGCCACCGAAGAACCACTAGCTAATATTTCTTCACTGGACTCTACCGCACCAGTGGCAAATGTATCATCACTAGTCTCTGTACAACCAGTAGCTAAAGTATCCTCATTTGACTCTACCCCACCGCCAGCTAATATTGCATCAGAAGCTTCCGAACAACCACTAGCTAATGTGCCATCACTGGACTCTACAACACCACAGGCAAATGTACCATCACGGGACGCTGCACAAACACTAGCTAATGTTTCTTCACTTGACTCTGCACAACTACTAGCAAATGTTTCACTATCGAACTCCACACAGCCGATTGCAAATGTTTTATCATTAGCCTCCGAACAACCACTAGCTAATGTTTTATCAGTAGCCTCCGAACAACCACCCGCGAATTTTTCATCGCCAGTCTCTGAACAACCACTAGCTAATGTGTCATCACTGGACTCTACGCCAACACTGGCTAATACATCAGAACTAGCATCCGAACAACCTCTAGCTACTGTATCCTCACTGGACTCTACACAATTATTAGCTAATGTTATATCAGTAGCTTCCGAACAGCCACTAGCTAATGATTCTTCACTTCAACAACCTTCAGGATCATCACTGATCTCAGAAAGTCCAACGACAAATGTTTCATCACTAGACTCTGAAGGATCACCAACTGATACTTCATTGCCACCACCAGAATCATCATCATTTGCTTCATTATCAGCACCAAAACCAACATTATCCACTTTATCAACAATCCCCGAATCACCATTAATTACTATAGCACAAACGCCTAAATCACCAGTGTTTGCTTTATCACAAGCTAAATCATCATCAGTACCGAAATTATCATTATTTGGGTTATCACAAGCACCCGATTCGCCATTATTTGTTTCTTCACAATTACCTGAATCACCAGTATTTGCTTTGTCACAAGCATCAGAATCACCAATATCTGATCCAACACAAACTAGACCATCATCAGTAACTGAATCAGCATTATTTGATTCGTCACAAGCCAATTCATCATCAGCACCTGAATCACCATTATTTGGTTCACCACAAGCGCCTGATTCACCATTATTTGATTCATTAGAAGCTAAATCATCATCAGCACCTGAATTACCATTATTTGGTTCACCACAAGCGCCTGATTCACCATTATTTGATTCTACTCCAGTTAAATCATCGTCAGCACCTGAATCAGCATTATTTGCTTTGTCACAAGCACGTGAAACGCCAATATTTGCTTCTTTACATGCTGCTCCAGAATTAGCGTTTGAACAACCATCAGTATCTTATCTAAAAACTTCTAGGACACTAGCTTCTCCATCATTACATAATACACACACAGGTACTCGACTATCAGCATCTGGCGCACCAGCAATTGCTTCATCACTAACCGTATCGTCAGAACTTTCATATTCAAAAGCTTCACCAACAATAACTTCATCGGTCACTCATCAATCTTCAACATTTGCACCATCAGTACATTCACTGGCTTCCAAAAAATCACTGGTTGATCATGATGAACAGTCATCGGAAATACTACCGTTTGAACCATCTGCTGAACAATCATTTAAGCGTCCAAGGTTTCATTTTAGACCAATAAGTCATAGACTTTTCAGTGGGTTTCCTCACCTTCCATTTCGCTCATCGCCACATAGATCACCATCGATGCTATCACCTATCTCATCATCTTCTTCAGAGGAAACAGAATCCTTGCTTATGCCGTTGTCTCGTTCACTTCAAAGCATAGGTCGGGAATTATCTGGAGTGTTCCAGAATTTACGGTCACATGTACCAGATTTTTTAAAGTTTTAGCATTTACGGACAATTATGTCAAATAGAAAAGGAATAGCGTAAGATTTTTTTGTCACCTGTCAAATGTCCTGCTTTGTATTGATTTATGTACGGTGAAACCTGTTAAAACGTAATCTATTGTAAAACTTTTTCATAATAAATTACATAATATTTCTTAAGTGATTGACGATGGTAATCATTGAATATTACCTGAGATTAAGTTCTACGGTGAGGCGTAGCTGATTCCAACTATACGGTCAGCTAACGGAACCGTCCCTAGACCACTGTAAAACCTTTGCACAATCAGCGTCGGAGTACTTTGACACAAACAAGCCGATCACTTATTGCGATAAGGTTACAGTGGCCCAGGGTTCCATTTGGTTAACCGTACTACTATACTATTGTATAATTTTGCTCTGCAAAGTGTATACCCTAAATCATCAGTTTTTTTTCTAAGATGACGAACAAGATAATATATATATATATATTTTACTAGTACTAGTAGCAGTGCGGTAAATAACACCCCATGGACATCCGCAACACCAAGATGCGTTGCCAGCCTTCGGGCTAAGATACACTTAGAGACACATTTAGCGGAACACAAAAAAAGTGTAGGCAACTATTTTTTTTTCTGCTCAAGCATTAAGTATGCGTTTTGCTAACTTTTTTTGTGTTCCGCTAAATATGTCCCTGAGTGTAGAATATCTAATATGCTAATATGCTACTCGCCAGTAGTTGCCGCCCGACAACCTAACCTATAGTAGGTGGCAAATAAGTAAAACGTGGAGGGGATATGCACAGTATGAGAAACAACATCATTTTCATACTGTGCATATCCCCTCCACGTTTTACTTATTTGCCGCCTACTCACGGGCGTCGCGTGCCTTGGTGGGGCCCCGTATAAAAAATTATTTGGGGGCCCTTATGAAGGGTAAAGATTTCTCACATTTATTTTTGCTTACGCACGTCGGGGGCCCCCGTGGCCCGGGGGCCCCGTATAATTGATACGGCAATTACGGCGGTAGCTACGCCCCTGCGCCTACTATACCCTAAATCATCATCTATATACGTCCCACTGCTGGGCACAGGACTCCTCTCAGAATGAGAGGCCTTGCGCTGTTCCCACGCGGGCCCAGTGCAGTTTGGGAACTTCACACTATCGAATTGCATCGCAAATGTGTGCAAGTTTCCACAAGTTTTCCTTCGTCGAAAATACTCCATATAAATGAAATACAGATTCAAGTATATGTAGTTTTATTACAAATAAGAGCCACAGTCAATACAGTTTCACATAGATGGTTGCCAACAAAAATGTGCAAGTAAATATCAATCCAATGCTTATTGTAAAAAAAAATCTTACTCTACAGAGTAGTTTAGGTATATAGTAAAATATTTACAACATGCGTCTATTATTTTATAAACTTACTATTTTAGGCTGAAACATGAAACCTAAGATCACAAAGTTAAAATTGTTATTTCTCATTTCAAACGAAAGTTGAAAACAATACATCATTTCCTTGGGCAGTTGGTGTAAAAATTAAACCTAAAATTAGACAATATCCAGATAAAATGCCGGAATTCAAACCGAATTTCAATAACTCAAAAAGTTTCCAAAAACGTCACATCTTAGCAGACTGATTACAGTCAGCGTCATATAGTTGGAATCATCCAAGTCGGTCAAATAGTACGGTACACCATAGAAATAGTATGGTGTGACGGACTTTTTGGTGACTTTAATATTTCATACTATAAAGACATGTAAAAGAGCCCTTGGTGTCCTATTTGAAAAACACGGTTTTGAATTTTGAAAAAAAAAATGATACATGTCTAGATAGAGAATTACGGTACAAAGCTTAGAGTTCATATAAAAATTAAATATAATAAAATAAAAATAAATATCTTGGGACAATTGACACCAATTAACCTAGTCCCAAACTAAGCAAAGGTTGTAATATGGGCACTAGACAACGGATAAACATAATATATAACTTCTATAGATAAATATAAATATTTAAATACATATTAAACATACAAGACTCGAGAATAAACATTAGTGTTTTAGGTCACAAGGTTCAGCCTAAATATGCAGAGTGTACTAATGTTTATTTAATACTAACTAGCAGTTTTGTTCCAAAATGGACACAAAATGTCAGTTATAGCAAACAACAATAAATAGTAGAAGTAAAAATCATACGAGATTGTTGCCATAACCGATTCAATTTTATGCAAAAAAAATATTTGCAATTTCTACTATTTATTGTAGTATACTTAGCTTATAATAATTATACAAAATAGTGTGAGTAAAAGTGTCCACAATATTTTCACTTGTAATGGAAACTATTGTTAAAAATTGCTGTAATTTTTACAACAAATTTTCTGTTCATGACACAAAAAGTTTTTGTCTTCCGCGAACAGTAGCTATAGGAAAAAAAAGGACAGCAAATGCCTCGCAAGGTGTTAAGTCGAGTCTTTTCTTGGACACAAGTTATGTGACACAAAGAAAATCTATAGGCACCTATTTTATATAAAAAGATTCACGGTATCGCCGGCGACTTAATTTATGTTTAAAAATATTTTCCTTTGCTAAAAAAAATCACCGAGAAAAGTATAAAAAAAAACGTCAGTTTTAAAACAGCCAATGAGGAAGCCTTAGGTACAGTATAACCAAAAAAATATGCATGTATCACTCAACTTCGTAAACAAGCTTGAGCACTAAAGTGTAATACCAAATTTTACTACAGTAATGTCCTGTGTCACCACTCTTAAATTACGTCTCTGTCATTACTAAGAAACAGACAGAGACGGTATCTTCACTTAAGACATCAAGAAAAGGCCCTGCTATTTCTTCGGATGAACACGAACCTTAAGTGTGAAGATTATGCAGCTTTATAACACTGTACTTTATTGATAAATTTCATTACACATTTCAGTAACTTTTTTACAACTTTCGCGTCTCAACCATTTGAACATTCATCAGAATCATATGGACTGGATTTTTTAATAGGATTTCAATAATTTGAGATCAAATTACGGATAAAATTTGGATAACATGTCGCGAAAACACTTCAATTACTGAATTATTAGTTAGTGTTCTTTACTGTATCTGGTAGTCTGCGCAAATGGGAAAGTTTTAATACCACTTCTTTTGTAGAGAAAAGTCAGTTAGTTATAAAAAAATTAAGATTTAGACTTCCTTTTCGCCGGGGAACGCGGTGGTGGTTCAGTCTTCTTGCTCTGGAAATAATAAGTATTAGTTAAAAATTAGGTACAGAGGATGAATAATAGATAAATAAATACCATGGGACAAATTACACCAATTGACCCAGCCCCAAATTAAACGAAGCTTGTACACACAGCAAAACTATTCGGTATGCACCCTAGTTGTCCATGTGTGTCATTCTATACACACATCCGCACCTATCCGCTGCCTTAATTACACACACAACAAAATGGTTTTGTATCCACACGAGTATTCACACTAACATGGCCTATGTGTGCTGATTGTGTTCTCTGACTACCTTCACATATCTCTTATTGTATAGGTTATTGTTATTCAAACGATTTTGCTCAATGGAACAATAATTTCGTCATGAATAATATGAGCGCGGTGGCTCAGTCGTACTGATTAGGACTATGAATGTTAAAGACCTCGGTTCGAATCTTGCTCAAATGTGTCTATTTTTTTATTTTTTATTTATAACTATCTCAAAACCAAATCATGACTACTTCAAACAAGAAAAAAAGAAAGTAAAAGAACAAAATAAGAAAATAAAATCATTGTTTCAAATTGTTTATTACAACATTTAAGTAATTATTATTACCATAAGACTATAACTAATTAAATTAGCAAAATAAAACTGCATGCTTATTCCTTATAATATAACAGAAGAAGGACAACATTTATTCGTAAAACAACACACACTATAGTGACCAGTATGATTTTAGGTTAATTAAAAATTTCTGTTACAAACATAATTTAAAATTACAATACAAATGGTAAATTGAATGCACACCACAAAAGGGCTATTTTTAAGATGTAATTTATTCGAATTAACAAGGGTTTTGAAAAGAGTATCATTTATAAGAATTTCCGATTTATTAAGTTTACTTAAGTCTGAGAAAGATGAACGAAACGTTTTATTTGTTGAGAAATAAAGTCAGTGGTGAAATGAATCAACATGTTAAATGACAGCCATTAACAATAACATCATTGCACACTGGATTAAATCTCCACTTTCAAGTGACTAAGCTACCTAAATTTGCTTTGGATTTTATATCAGATGGATCCCAGTTAATAACAGTTAAGGAATCTTGTTGGGTGCTCAGCCAGTCTTTGACTATGACACAATAATATTGTTATGCACGAAATAGGTCACACATCACTTTTTTTTAGCACTGTTATTACGACCCCCAACCCACTAACTCACAAATCCCATGGATGACATCCAAGCACTTTTCGCCACAAAATTTTTCGTCCATCTTTTTCAGACGTAAATGGTTTTTCATCACTAAAAAACACTACATTATTACCTATTCGAATCAAAATTATAAATATTCACGATCAAAGTTCATTCGGTTTCTTCTATGCTGGCTGATCCGTTGAAGTATTTTTTTTTGCTGGTTTACGAGTTACGACAATGCTATCCTGCAACATGCAGATGAAGTCGCACACAACGTAGGTAACATTGTCTCTCGTTGATGTGAAATAGGTCCCTTTAGCGTGTGCGGCAACTACTTATGTCAAATGGCGTGAAGATGAGACTTCTTGTTTTGACACAGAAGGAATATTCTTATCGTGCCCGAAGTCTGCATATCGGTGAATCCATAATTGAAGTCTGCCGCTGCAAAATAAATGAAGTTTAATAAAAAACATTCTTCGTCAAAGAAAGTTATTTGAATACATTACGGATACAATAATAAATCATTGTTTTTAACACCATGAAGAAATTTGATGTAAAATAAGAAGTAATTATTTTATCAGACATTTTGTCTACTTACCGATATCAATAAACGAGTTGCGATTCCTTATAGAAATATTTTGTTCGTAAAGAACAATAATTTCTGCTCTTTTCAAAAAAGATGATGACTATCCATATTTTGCAAATCACAAGGTATTTCAAAGGCAAAATTAAACAGTTCGTTGTTGTAAAACCACTTGTAAAACAAGGCGTAACGAATGGTGGCTAGCGTTGACAAATTCATATTACTAATAATTTGAGGGTAGAATATACTTTATATTGTTAGACGGCAATTAATAAAATGTGCATCGTCTAGCAAATTTCAACCTTATTTCAAAGCTCTTTAAACAACTATTTACACATTGCAAATGCAGTAGTCACAGTTTGGACGTAGTAATTCATAAATTCACCAACTATATTAAATGTCTCGGTGGCTCAGCGGTCACAAAGGCAAGTCGGATACTTGATTTGTGCACTCGCTCTCTAGTAAACCGAGTTCGAATCCTAGAAGAAATGACATTTTTGGATGTTATTTAAATGGCGATGCTGGTTGTAAGGAATATTGGTTGGAAATGTTGGAATTGAATCTCAGACCAGACTTGATGAGAAATAAAAATATAACACGTTGAATCAGTGAGATGGTAGCTACTACGCTGGTAATAATAGTTCAATGCGTCAGATTGCATAAATTTAAAGATTCAAGGTCAAAGTAAGACTCGATCCGGGGTGCCTTCTCTTGCCTTACACTTGCGATGACAATATCCAATGTAAGATAATAATGTAAAATGTTTTTAGGAAAATGCAACAATAAAACAATACTTTTACATTATTTCTGTAGAATTAACTTAAACCGGAGATATTGAATTTTTAAACCTTTGAGCCAGGCACGATACCACAAGGGGATTTTTTAGTTTAATTTGTAATTATTTTTAACTTAGTTTATTATAAACTACCTAACTAAAATAATTGCAACTTTCTTCATTGTTATTTTATAGTTATTGTTGTTGTTTATATAATAAAAATAGGTAATTTACAGCGACATTACTTATTTATCTTATTACTAAAAAAAACTGTACTGAGAGGGTAGATATACGATCGAACTCACTCACACATTCACATGTGGATTCTACGTAATGTTCATGTCGGTACTCAACACATAGACGACGTTTGTGTGCGTGCCTATGCTTACCGAATTATTTTGCCGTGTGTACTATGGGTACCAGGCAACGGATAAACATACATATATAATGTAGATAAATACATACAACATCCATGACATTGGTATTCATCAAACAAATGTCTGCCCCTACCGGTTTCAAACCCGGGATCTCTAGCTTCATAGTCAGGGTCACTAACCACTAGGCTATCCGGTTATGAGTTATGAAAGAAGATTTACCTAAACAAATTTATATGGCGAGTTTGAACAGGTGCATTGGGGGAAAGGCCTAGACGGACGTTCCGTGACCAAATTGGGGACGTTTTAGAAAAGGTCAGGTCAAGCTCAGGTCTACGGGGTAGGCATAGCCTGAGGTAACAAGACCTAAAGGCCACGTTAAGCATGATTGTGGGCGTAAGGTGGAAAGGGGAGTCAAACCGAATTGCCTCGCAACTGGTACATCAGAACCAAGACAGAACACACAGATACGACAACAAATTTACACAGACAACATCACAAACAGATTTAAACAGATTTATTTCTTTGCTGCAAGACCAGCATGGTAAACATCGAATAAAGTGGAGAAGTATCTTTGACTCACCTCTCTCGATCGCTTGGCCCTGGGCTCATCAATATCAACCTTCTCTTTCTCTTCCGACTTCTCTTTCTCATCCTTCTTGTCTTTCCGCTTATCGCCCACTTTAGCGCTCTTAGTATCTTTAGAATTTTTCGCTTCATCCTTTGAATTTTTCTCTTTAGTTTTGGAATTTTTATCGCTATTTAAACTTTTGTCATCCTTTTTTTTACTGTCTTTAACACTCTTGTCCTTTTCTTCACTATCCTTTTCCTCGGACTTATCTTTACTCGATTCAGGTTTACTTTTATCATCAACCTTTTCTTTAGAATTAGACTCTTTCTCTTTTGGACTATCCGCTTTTTCACTGTCTCCTTGACCCTCTTTTTCTTCAGCTTCCGTTTCTTTCTCATCAGTTTTCTCTGATTCATCATTAACTTGTTCAACTTCCTTGTCAGCTTCATCTGTTTCATTGTCGTTTGCCTTCTCAACATCATTTGTCTTTTCAGTGTCATCATTTTGTTCGGGTGTTTTATTTGCGTCAGTTTTTTCTGATTCATCTTTTTCGTTTGTATCTGCTTCTTTTGGCTCTTCTTCGGGTTTCTCCGGTTCTTTCTCCTTCTCCTTCTCCTCTTGTTGTTTTCTGGAGGACTGCCGCTTCAGCGGCGTTTTCGATGGAGTGTTGTTTACTTTCTTGCCTTTAGCTAAAAAAAAATGTGTTATTAATATTTTGAGGCTGCATTCGACCAGTTTTTATTCCAGGAATAACACTTACTCTCGGGTACTATCGTCAAAACGCCGTAGTATTTTGACATCAGTATGCGAGAGTAAGTGTTATTCCTGGAATAAAAACTTTGGTCGAAACCAGCCTTAGAGTAATATTTATAACCAAATTTTAGTTGATAGGACATATTACTCTAATAATTTTACTCGTAGGTATGCCAACTAATGTCGAATTAATGGTTTTTATCCGGTTTGGAACAGAATTAATTTTGATAGAATACAATCAAATGTATTGAACTTTTCCATAGTAAAAATAATGAAATTAATTGACAACATTTCGACGGTCCCTATTAAAAGAGTCGGATCTCCATTTTGGCCATTTTGGGATTATTGCGTTAAAGTCAATAAAAAACAGTAAATTTTAATGCTACATTAAAAAAACATCATTGTATTGGCTATTTTCCGAGATATTTTGGTTAAAATAGTCGGATGTTGGTACAACGGCCGCTTAATAAAGTCGGTTGTAACGTTACGACAATTTTGGCCGGTCGCGAGGGGCGGCCAACTACGCGGAACTGCCAGTACCTACCATGTTGCGCGGAGAGATGGTCACCAGGTAATTTCTCGCGATTTCGCAAAATTGTCGTTTATATCCGTATTAAATTAAGTTTTGCTTAATAAAAATTTTAAACTTGGGTATGCCCACGCATAAATATCGGATGTGGTAGTTCCGACAATTTTAATTGCTTTTTCGTAAGTTTTTTTGTCGGATGTGGCATAATCGACATTTTTAATAGGAAATTTTTAACTGTTTTTGTCGGTAGTACCACATTCGACTGTATTGATTGGTTATTGTTTGGCATTTTTTGTTTTAAGTGGTAAGTCTGACAATTTTGATTGGACGGGTGTTATTTATAAATGTAGGTAATGCGTTTACCGACAATGTTAGTCGGCTCAACCAATTTTTTTTCGGTCGTATGTTGCTTTTGCTTACAATACTTTGCTTTAATCTGTTTTTTTTTCAAGGAAAATGTGAGTCACCGATTCCTAGACATTTAGAGGATGAATTAATTCAACTTCAAGATTTATTCGGAGATGTGTTAATGACGCAAATGAATTTAATACACTTATACATACATACATACATATACATACCGTTACCCCTCTTTCCCACAAGACATACCTCTTTCGCTTCATCCACATTCATCAATCTCTTCATACATGCTCGTCGAGTACTCTTGACCTCTACCTACCCAGCCTTTTTCCAAAACGTCCCCAATTTGATCACGGAACGTTCGTTTAGGCCGTCCCCTCCCAACGCATCCATTCACACTTCTGTTTAGTTAATCTTCTTTCATCCATCCTCTCTACGTGACCAAACCAACTAATCTTCTCGCTATATCTTCTTTTATACCAGCACGATCTCTTATCACACTATTCCTTATTCTATCTTTCAATGATACACTTTCCATACTTCTTAACGCTCTCATTTCTATTGCCTATCTTTATTCTACTTTCATGCTTCTTTTGCCATTCCCAACTTTCGCTACCGTACATTAGTGTTGGAACGAGCACCCCTCTGAACAGCCAGACGCGCCTTTGATACCGTCTCACTGCTCACAAAGGCGCGCAGCGCTCCATCGACCATGTTTCCTGCATTCATTCTTCTTTCAATATCACTTTCACACTTTCCATCTTTCGTAAACGCTGAGCCCAGATATACAAACTCTTTTATCTGTTCTACTTTCTCACCCGCAATCATAATCTCACATTCTATCATACTATCGTCCTTTTCGAACACCATAGCTTTCATCTTGCTCACATTAGCTTTCATACCTTTCCTTTCCAATGCCCCACATAAAATGTTAGCCATCCTTTGCAACTCCTCCTCCGACGATGCTATCAACACTTGGTCGTCGGCGTATAGGAGGCATTTGATGGTTAACTCGCTCATCTTTAGTCCACAGTCATTCTCTATCAAATCATTCAGGCATGTATCCATGAATAGGTTGAACAGTCACGGTGACGCAACACATCCTTGTCTAACACCTTTTTCGATTCTAAACCATTCAGTGTACACCCCGTTTATCCTCACACAAGCACTAGAATCTTCATAGAGAGATTTTTGTGCTCGTACCAGATTACTGCATGCATGGCTAACGCTGACCACAACTCATTCCTCATCACCCTGTCATAAGCTTTCTCCAAGTCAACGAATAAGCAGTATATTTTCTGGCCTTTGAGCATATACTTTTCGGTTATACGCCGCAAGGAGCAGACTTGATCCGTGCATCCCATTCCCTTTCTAAAACCCGGCTTGTACATCCCATATTTTCTCATCGGTCTCTTTCATAACTCTTTCAATCAATACCTCTGCATACAGTTTGCCGACGATGAATGAACCGTACATAGGTAATATGGTAATGTGTAAAATGTTTATATTTTACGAGTACATATGACGTGTTTAGCAAGCATATTACAGTAATCGAATCGCAACCCCTGAATTACTTATTGAAACCGATGACCACCCTGTGGTCTTCATAATTAGATCCAATTAATCAAATAGTGCTTTTCGAAGGCAAATGCACAAGTTTCATTAAAATTACTTAAATTGCTAACGCTATACCTACAAGATTTGAAGAGTTCCTTCGGTTTCTCCAAGATCTTGTCATCAGATCCTGATTTTGGTGTTAATAGGATCTAACTGCCTTCCATTTCCAACAAAAAAAAAACCAAATCGGTAATCAACTTCTGAGATAACACGTGGTTTATGTGTGTGTGTGTACACACACACACACACACACACACACATAAATCACGTCTTTATCCCTTACAGGGTAGACAGAGCCTAAGGTAACAGACCTAAAGGCCACGTTCAGCATGATTGTGGGCGTATTGCATAGATAGGTGGATAGGGGAATAAAAATAGTAATAGGGTAAAGTTAACTCTGATTAGGAACAGTTAAACTAAGATTATTGTTTAATTTACACCAAAAAAGTCATTCGAGTGTGTCGGATCTATCATTAAAAAATATACTATATCCGAATATAAATGTCATACGTAACTGTTACGACAAAAAGTTCTCGACAATGTTCATTTAATAATGTCGGTAGGGACACATCCGACAAATTGTAGTTTTCAAAGTCCGATCAAAATTGTTGTATGTGACACTTCTGACAAATCTCGTTGATGTAGTTCCAGTTAAAATAGTGTCAAGTCGCTTTTTGGCATGTTCTAATAGGAAATTGATAAATGTTTACATACATACCTCTCAGTACAATAAAAATAATAACTCATGCCAAATTTCGTAACAAAATTCCAAGAATTGTCAATTTTATACACAAAAATGTCTTTGATTGCTTCTCCTGAAAAGTAGCTGTTTTGCAGATCCGACTCTTTTAATAGGGACCGTCGATTTCATGTTTCTAAGCCTATAATTTTAACGGTTCTCTGTATTTTGTTTTTTGAAAAGATGAACATGCTGACAGTTTAATTTTTTCGCTAGGGCTTGTATTTAACTTATAATTAATTTATTAATTTGTGCTTATTCTTTCTGTTTTCATGTTCAGTAAAGTATTTCTGCGGATGTGGGTAGTTTCGCGCGTTTAATATGTGTGTCTCACTCACCAGGTGTAGCTTTCTTTTTTTGCGCAGCGTCCTCGGGCTCAGCAGCCTCACCCTCGTTAGCTGCGTCGATGGCTGCCTTCATTGTATGGGGGCTGGGTTGGCTCATTTCTAAACAACACATGTTAACAAACATTTCAGTAACCATATTATAAATAGCCGTAATGGGTAAAAGGCTAAAATACGAAGTATAGCACATAGTGACTGCGTAATTATATTACCATATGATTAGATTAGGTAAATGTATCTACTGCGCGTGTCCAAAGCCATACATTTTGAAAATACGAAGTCATTTTGACAGACGACAGCTCCAGGCTATTTCACCAACTTGACATATGTCGGCGAGATGTGACAATTGGAAATGCAAGGCGTAGTCAATATGAAGCCAACCGGTGTAGATTCTGATCGAGTTTGCTATGTAAGCAGAATTGGGAATGGATGATTATTTTAAAAGTGCTTGGTGATTTTTCTATTAATAGGAATAAGCATCCTTAGCTACGGAAAAAAGCTACAGATTTTTCCGTCGAGCCATATCCTACTAATATTATAAATGCGAAAGTTTGTATGGATGTATGTTTGTTACTCTTTCACGCCAGAACGGCTGAACGGGTTTGGATGAAATTTGGAGATTATGGTCTCGAATAACATATATGCTACTTTTTATCCCGGAAAATTGCGTAATTCCCGCGGGATAGCGATAAACGAATTCTTTGCAGACGAAGTCGCGGGCAACAGCTAGTATTTTATAAAAATGAAACATTTCATTGTCTCTCGGCGGCCCCATGACGGCTGATAAGCAGTAAGTCCATAAGATATTATAAAAAAAAATGGCCGCTTGAATCTCTGTTTGTATTTATTTATTTAAGTATGTAAAAAACAATAATAATAATAAATAATAATAATAAAAACCATTTATTTCGGACAGAATCCATAGAGGTTAGTTAAGTACTTACATACAAAAATAATAACAAAAGGTATTAGTAGGTAGGATAGTTAAAAACAATCAAATACATATAAAAATAAGAAAATAATACTAATGCACGACTGCCCAACGGCGTCAACCATGGTTATGTGGTTGCGGCAGCATGCAGTCCCATCCAACGTCTCATCATCGGGGAGTCCCACCGACCTCCCAGCGTACGCAGGATACTGTTGGAACTGTCACGCAACCGACTGAGCAACGAGGCGCATCGCTTTCTTATGATTGCATAAAAACTATCCACGTTGGCGTCAGCAAACATAGCTGATGCGCTGCAGTAGCGTGGCAGTGCAAACAGTATCCTGAATATAATGGTATGAGTATAATGGTTACCTATGGGTTCGTGCACCATTTCTAGCAGTTTGTCGGCGTGCAGGTCGGCAGTGACGGCTTTGAACTGCGACACTCGCTCGTTGAAGTACTCCCAGAAGGAAAGCCCTTCCGGCACGTCGAACAAATCCTGCGCAATCACATAACGTTACAAAATTAATACTAAACAAGCGACTTGCAAGTTTTTGGGTTTGTCACGGATACGCGGCGTAGGGCTTTGTTTTATAATAAGTCTGATTAAGCCTAGCGGTCATCCATAAAGTACGTCACACGCTAAAGGGGGGGGGGGGGTCTACGAAGTGTGACAAGGAGCGGAAGGGGTCCTGAGTTTTTAAAAACCAACAGGTACATCTAACAAATTGTTAAAGTGCCAAATTTGAAGTATTAACGAAAAACATAAATGGAAATATGTAAAACTAATTACGGAACTGCTATTTCAATTTAATCTAACTAATATTATAAATGCGAAAGTATGGATGGATGGATGTTTGTTTGTTACTCAATCACGCCAGAACGGCCCAACGGATTTGGATGAAATTTGACACATAGATAGAGAAAAGTCTGGAATAGCACATAGGCTACTTTTTATCCCGGAAAATTGCGTAGTTCCCGCGGGATAGCGATAAACGAATTCTTTGCAGACAAAGTCGCTGGCAACAGCTAGTAATTTACTAAATGTAAAATTCCCATTCATCCGTATACGTGACCAAATCGTGCCGTCATCTTTTTCTTGGTGACACTGTTATACGAGTATTTTGAAGTGAAAACTACTTAAGCGGCGCTGAGCACTTTTTGGGATGGGTAAAAAATGTTAAAGTCACGTCAGGCGTAAGACGGAGGGAAAGTTTAAGTACCAGGATATCAGATCCTCTAAGAGCTTGAACAGCGCGTCAGCCTTGTTCCTGATGCGGTGCGCTTGCTTGCTGAACGCTAACGCTTCGCTCTCGCTCATCACCCTAACGGCCACTTACCCGCATGGTGATGAACAACGCGTCAGCCTTGTTCCTGATGTGGTGGGCTTGCTTGCTGAACGTTAACGCTTCACTCTCACTCATCACCCTGACGGCCATTTAACCGCATGGTGATGAACGCGTCAGCCTTGTTCCTGATGTGGTGCGCTTGCTTGCTGAACATTAACGCTCCGCTCTCGCTCATCACCCTGACGGCCACTTACCCGCATGGTGATGAACAGCGCGTCAGCCTTGTTCCTGATGTGGTGCGCTTGCTTGCTGAACATTAACGCTCCGCTCTCGCTCATCACCCTGACGGCCACTTACCCGCATGGTGATGACCAACGCGTCAGCCTTGTTCCTGATGTGGTGCGCTTGCTTGCTGAACGTTAACGCTTCGCTCTCGTTCATCACCCTGACGGCCACTTACCCGCATGGTGATGAACAACGCGTCAGCCTTGTTTCTGATGTGGTGCGCTTGCTTGCTGAACGTTAACGCTTCGCTCTCGCTCATCACCCTGACGGCCACTTACCCGCATGGTGATGAACAGCGCGTCAGCCTTGTTCCTGATGTGGTGCGCTTGCTTGCTGAACGTTAACGCTTCGCTCTCGCTCATCGCCCATGACGGTGCGTTGCCAATGTATACGCGCATGCGCTTTACGGTTTCCATGCATGTTGGGTGCTTCAACAGCATAAGGGCAGCCAGATCCAGTTCTAACAACAAATAAGACTTGGTCAAAAAAAAATATAGGACAAATTACACCAATTGACCCAGTCCCAAACTAAGCAAAGCTTGTACTATGGCTACCAGGCAACGGATAAACATACATATATAATGTAGATAAATACATATTTAAATACATACAACATCCATGACTCGGGTACAAACATTTGTATTCATCATACAAATGCATGCCCCTACCGGGATTCGAACCCGGGACCTCTAGCTTCATAGTCAGGGTCACTAACCACTAGGCTATCCGGCCGTTGCACAAGGTCCTATCACCTGCAAACCCGCGGTTCTTGCTTAGAACTCTCCAAGCGGCCACAACAGTGCTTATTGCTGCTCAGCGTTACTCACCCAAGATCTCGTCGATCAGTTTGAGGCACAGCTCCGTGTCCGCCTTCTCGAGGCTGAGGCAGGTCTTGATCTTAGCGTCCAGCTCAATCAGCTTCATCTCAGTCTTGAGGAAATGCAAACGGGACTTCTTTATTTCTGCAAAAGATGACGCCAATTAGGAGCTACCTTTTAATTAAATATTTTTTAGAATTTTAAACTACAGAAAATCAAGTCCAGGCTTAAGGTTTGCCAAAGAGCGATGGAGCGCAGGATATTAGGGGTGAAAAGGACAGATATAATTCGAAACACCACGCTGCGCTCAAAAACACGCACAGCTGACGTCGGGGTAAAGACTGCTGGGCTCAAATGGGACTGGTCTGGACATGTCTGCCGCATGCATCCACAGAGGTGGGCCCACTCAGTCACTTGGTGGGTGCTAGAGAATGGCCAACGACGACGAGGCAGACCAAGAAGGCGATGGCGGGACGATTTGGACGCGTAAATAACGAGGGTCGAACGATTTGTTCCACAAAAATTCTTGTATTTTCCGATAGTCTTACCCAGATCTCTGTCCTTGTCCAACATGGCTTTCTGTTCGTCTGTCAGGTTGAGTTCCATCACCAGCTGAGCCGATATAGACTGGGGCGTTATTTGACCTTTCTCTGTTAAGACAAAAAAAGACATCATTAAAATTAAAATATTCAGATAAGTTGTAAAATAGTCATAGTCACATCGTCACAAACTTTCGCATTTATAATATTTGTAGGATAGTTTGATAGTGTGGTGATCTCTTCTTACCCAGTTGTCGTTTTAGGGTGATGGCGTTGGAGGCCGCCTGCTTGTCCCATTGAAGTCTCGAGGCTTCGTTCTTGAAGCTAGCAGGACGGGACTGGAATAACTTCACGCCGCAATACGCCCCGGAGGGTAGGTACGTGATCAGTATATTCTCGCGCTCTGGATCGGCTGTTGGATAAATTAAAGTGAGTTACAATCCGTGACCTCCTAGGCCCATTTGCACAGTCCAGAGTTAAAAAATTAAATCGCTAACTCGGGGTAGGTTTGACAGTTGCATACATTTTGACACTACTTAGCCCCGGGTTAGCATCTAACACGGGGTTAAGTCGTTAACCCTGGTCCGTGCAAGTGGGCCTTAGAATTCGGGTTTGTATTGCCGTCTCACTCACTCGGCCGATTCAAAAATCAAACACATAAGAGTGAGTAAGATAGCAAGACAAACAGTGGCGTAACTACCACTACTTCCTCACTATAAAGAAGTGCATCATCTTCCCTTCTTCGCTCAAGGCCAAGCCAGTTCGGGGCCCCGTAGAGCTGGGGGCCCCTGGCATTTTGCCAGCCCTGCTAGCCTATAGTTACGCCACTGAAAGCAAACCCGAATGGAAAGATCACAGGATGTAAAAGATGAAACCCATCACTATTCCTAATTCCCTTTTCCATGCCCAAATTCATACTAAACGTGGCCTTGGGTCTAGGCTTTGTCTATCCTATACTAAGGCTAGACTTCTGAGCAAAGCGGCTCTGGCGTCACTGTCGCTGCGACAGTACGATAGTATTATTAGTATCCCATATTATTATTACTATCGCACCCAAGACCCTAGACCCAAGGCCACGTTTAGTTATGCAGTATGAAAATGTATGAAGGAACTTCCGAGCGCAGCGTCACTGTCGCAGGGACGTGATGTGATATACGATTACACAATGCGTTTTCACTAAGGAGACCACGTATACTAACTTCAATTTAAGAGGGTGCATCCGTGCTGAGCTCGCAACGTCGCATTTTTGGTGATTTTTTGCGATTATTTCACAGAAATTGAATGAAAGTATCAAATATCCGTTTGTAGTGCACTACGTTTTTAGTGTATTTATGTGTCTAATGCAATAATTCATCGTGATGGACTTTTATTTTCTTATTAAAAATTATCAACCTTCAAATAAAAACAAATTAATAATTCACAAATTTTATTAATCAATTGAAAAAACAAACGGCAATCACTTATTCATTTTAACCGCAGCATTCTCTTTGGAATACATTTTTAAAATCAAAACTCTTGTTTCTGTATCATCCTTTCTGTTACAATCTCGCATATTTCCCATTTCTTGGACATAATCCGAATAAAACACGTTGAAGCCCATATCGCCAAGTTCTGTTGTCATTATGGCTTTATTTTTGGGAGACTCTATAGCTACTTTGCCTTTGAATAGATTTAAAAAGCTATCTCCTGTTGGTATCTCATGATGTGCCGTATCATTCAATATTTCTGTCCTTTTCGAACACTGCATCTCATCGTTAGCAGGTTTTATTTGTGGCTCTGTGAAACTGTTTGCATCTAAGTTTTTGTAAGTCTTGCTTAGTGATTTTACTGAACATATAGAATTATTACGAGAAAACGTCACAGATTGTTCTGAAGCACTTTCTTGCGACAAATTTTGTATTTCATCATCGTTGAGTAGATTTATAGAATTAAAAATGAACCCTTGGAATGCTGAATGTTTCTTTGGTTTCGTTTTTGGTGTGGTTTGGATCGAAGTGGTAACATCATTGCTAAGTAAATCAGTATTGGTGTATGTATTATTGTTATATTCGGTATTTCTTGACATATATTCGTGTATTGTTGGAGGGTCGGGACCTAAATTGAACTCTGTAGAATTGTTTGAAGTCTCCACACAATTAATGTGTAAAACACTGTTTATATTTTTGTTTGTGCTCAAATTTTTCTCATTCTTACCAAGGTCAGGGAGTTCATTATTTAAAAGTAACTTTTGAGTCAAATTTGGTTTGTTTTCTCCTTTTTTCAAGTTGTTAATTTTCGTTGGAGGGACGAATTTATTCGGTTTTTTCATTTCGTTCGCTTTATTCCGCTTTTTACCGAAAACTGGTATTATTTTTTTTACCGGCGTTTTGTTTATTTGCTCGCCGATGGCGATTGTTTTATTAGAATCTGTAAATGTCAGTACAATTATAATTTTATTTTTATACAATGGTTTAGAGTGAGGAAAATTTAAACGTGTCATTTTTATTCTCAACAGCAAATACATGTACGTGTCGTGGTTTTTAAATCCCCTGGGACTTGTTAAGTCATTAAATGAAAAACAAAAGATAACTGCTATACTCGGAGATTAATCGACTAAGATACCTCAAAGTAACCTAATCTGATTTTTATTCTGTAACTAATCGTCACTTAAATGTATGTTATAAAATATTAACTGGAGTCTCTGGGGGCGGCAATTAAAACTAAAGTTTAACACATCGTTTTTAAAACACTCAAAATTAAATAATAAAGTTTACCTTCCGCCGAAGTTTGTTTCGTATCACTTTTACTTGCATTTGACGTCAAGGCATTCTCATATTTTTCAATACACATGTCAAAATCATTGTTATCTTCGTATTGACTATAAATATCTTCAAATAAACGCGAATCCTGGATAAATTCATCCATATTTGTCGTAATTACACAAATAATTACCGCATCGCACTGAAGAAACGCGCGGCAATGAAAAATATTTTGAACTAGGAACTGAACTTTTTTCTGCTTTATTTTTTTTAAAAGGCAACAACTCTTAACCGAACAGCCAGAAAACCGGTAAAAGTAAGTAGTGTGGTCATAACTTTATTCGCAGTTTTTAAAGGCAGTGGGTTTGAGCATAACAGCCAGATTTGTTTGTAATTTCACTGGCGGCGTTTTGGAAGCTTACAGATTTCTTGTAAAAGGATTATCTTTGCATTATTAATATTATAATTATACATATAATTACATACGCTGTAGGTTTCATCTGACTATTTTAATATAATTGACTTTTTGGAATTGATTTGTAATGTTTGTTTAAATAAATATCTAACAGAAAGAAAGCAGTTAAAATTAACTTACCGCTCTTGAACGGTTCTTTCAACTCTCGTAGCTCCGACTGTAATAGAAATAAGAATATGTTAAATACCTTTATAATTTACTAGCTTCTGCCCGCGACTTCGTCTGCGTAGAACTATACATATAAACCTTCCCATTGAATCACTATCTATTAAAAAAAAGTAAAAAAACCCGCATCAAAATCTGTTGCGTAGTTTTAAAGATCTACATACATTACAGACAGACAGCGGAAAGCGACTTGTTTTCATACTATAGTGATAGTGATACCTAATCGACATAAGTACTTGACAAAATTTTCTTTTGAATCATGTCTGGGGTTAGTCTACGTTATTTTTTTTCCTGCGTTTTTTTTCTATCAGTATCTGCATTAACCTATTTTTTAGATATATGGTTTTAGTTTATATTTATACATGTACCAGTTGTACAGTGTTGTAAGCCTTTAAATTTTGAAATTTTCTTTTGAATAATCTGTCTTGGGTTAGTCTATAGTAGTTTTTTTTTCTATCAGTATCTGCATTAACCTAATTTCAGATACCTATATGGTTTTAGTTAATATTTATGTAACTTGTACCTGTTGTACAGTGTTGTAAGCCTTTAAATTTTTGTCCTGAGGCTTTTCTTTAGCTTCGGGTTTCTCTTTCTCCGCGCTAGGCGACGCGCCGCGGCGTTTCTTGGGTGCCGGCGAGGGCAGTGTCGCGTTCTCTTCCGTCTGCTCATCCATATATCTAGAGACAAAAAGGTAATGTTAATATTTATACACATAGAATAACATTGGATTAAAAATATACAAAATACCATCTAGTCTATTCTTTCATCTCGGATACTAAATTGACAAGTGCTAATGTCATGTTGTGAAATAATGATACTAGCTTTTATTGTTAATGGTGTACTCAAAACTATTGACCTAAACACCAAAAAATTAAACATACCTACCCAATTTCTCCTTCCCTGACATTATATACTCAGTAAATAATTTTGTATTATTTACCGAGTTTAAAATTATTATTTATACATTTTATTATAACTTGCCAATATCTGTACTAAATTTAATTTATCGTTAACTTTCGATAGTGGTGGCACATCACATCACTATTTGTGAATTTAAAAAAACAGGCAACACAGGTAATGTCATTTTGCTATCCGATATGAAAAAAATACAAGAATAAAAATGTGTATGTCACAATCGCAAATGTCATTCTCACTACAAAACAACATTTCGGCAAGTGACTATTTTTATGTCAGGATTGTTAGTGACAATGTTTATTTTCTGACAAAACACCGTGTAATCCAATCCAAATCGGAGAATAAGGGGTTACTTAAGTTTTGTGTGTGTTTGATTAATCTGATCTGTTGAGAGAGATATACATATATTTCTAAACACCATGTAGGTATGTCGCTCAAACTTACCTCTTAGGCCGTATCTTCCTTCCACTCCTGCTTACAATCTCCTCGTCCTTCTTCTCTTCTTCAACTTCAGCTTCTTTGACCTCTTTAGCCTCTTCCTTTTTGGGGCGGCCGCGGGGCGCTTTAGCCTCTTTGGCCGCTTTGGGAGTCGCCGGGGCCTTAGCGGTAGACTTCCTGGCTTTCTGCTTGAAACATAAACCATATTAATTATCATACTTTATTTTATATTTTTTTCATATACATTTTGTCAAAGGCTTGCAATACTAGACCATTGTATGTGTTGCCAGCCTGTAGGTGAGATTGATCAATATTTTTACTCGGTTTTCGGTTTTTGTTTTTTTTTTTGTGGCAATACACATTTTTTCTTTCTTTTTTCTATCAAGAGGCACAAGTATACCACAGTATTAAATTAAGTAAGATTCTACGCCATTTAGCTTCATATTGACTACGCCACGTTACAAATTGTCACATGTCACCGACATATGTCAAGTTGGTGAAACAGGGGCCTGATCACATGTACCGGTTAGTGGGGAGAGTGCCTTGGGCAGTGCTCGGGTCCTGTATACTTTCAAATATTTTTATTTAATGTTATGCTTAAAAAGGAACGCGCACTTGGGTGTCAGAATTAAAAAAAATGATTTTTTTTTTAACCCAGCCGTGTACCAATTTGATGGCTCGCCACTGTACACGGTACGTGTGACCAACGCATTATATTCTAGTCACCTTTCCTTCGTCTATGACCAAAGCGCCCGCTTCGTCAGAATCGTCGACAGCACCGTCAACTGCCGTCGAGTTAGCCGTCTAAAACAAACACTACTGTACGCAAATAAAAACTAGCAAAAAAATAATTTAAAAAATAACCATTCGCATTCTATAAAAAAAAAAAACACATTCATACTTCCATATATTAGGATAACATGCTTTGACGAAGTAGATACTTGGTAGAAAAAAAAATACTGGCCAGAATTGTAAATTACTTACTAGAATACAGAAAAGGCATTGTTAAAAAAAAATATAATATTTATTTGTTTCTAGTTGTGAGATCCTATATTTGGTCTTAATGTTACATGTAATTAACTCACTCTGTAATTAACGGATGTTGGTTCTCCGAAAACATATAATTAAGTAAATAAATTTACGTAGAACATGTCTATTTAGAGATATGTCTTATTCTTTTCTTAGATATTGTGTACTTGATCAACTTATTCCCCATTATTCATAAACGCTGTATAGGCTTCTGCAAACTTAGCAATCGTTTGTCCTTATCTGTGAAAGGTAAATGTCAAAGTGCCAGATAAGGACAAACAATTACTAAGTTAGCAGAAGCCTATAGAACGTTTATGAATAAGGGGGATTATGTCTATTATCTGACATTAAAATATTCTGTATGTATATAAACTTTCAAAAGGTTGTATCTTTCAATCATTCATTCATTACAATTTGACGTAAATATATGGAATATATAAGCTCTTATCCTTTTTTTATCAAGAAGTATTTTTGGGATGGCACCCAAAATATTCAATAAATTACCGACAGCGATTATTAAGCTGGAGAATATAAACGAGTTTAAATGTTCACTGCGTAATTTTTTAGTGTCGAAGGCTTACTACACAGTTCAGGAGTTTTTAAACGACAATGTTATTTAAAATATAGGTAGTTTAAGAGTTTTAGTTGGAATGTAGTTTGTGCATGCGGTACATATTAACTATTTTAAGAAATATTTGTATATCTTAGTGATAAACATGTAGCACCTCAAAATTGTCTGTTAACAATCTTATTTTTAGACCATGTTTGAACGAATAAATGACTGATTTACTGATTACTGATTACTTTCTCGTTGCAGTTCAGGAATACCTCCATGCATTCCTGAGAAAAGGGCTTTGGCATACATTCTTTTGTTGTATAGTTATTGTCAGAGCTCTCGACAAATCAATGCCAGTCTATAAGGTAATGATTTTGGCTATGAACTGTTTTGATGTACGGACGCCATTTTGACACACAATTCCAACTTATAAATTGTAGCTTTATGAATGGTATCCATTTTTATTGTTTTTTTTTTTCAAAACAGCGATCGTCTTTCACACAAAATACAACACACAACATATATATATATATAATCCACTTTCAATTAATTTCTATGTATAATATATGTATACACTAGTTTGGCTAGTAGCTACAGATTATAAAGAGCATTCCATTATAAATTTAACAATACAACATGCCTCTATGCTTCCTATACCCCATCCCCATTCCATGTAACATCAGATATGGATCAGGTGTCCAATTTTTTAAAGCACACCACTACAAATTCATATAAACTTGTACCGTGTAAACATAACTCGCTCGCAATCGCCATAGTGTTCATTTTGACCGTTCTTGTATGAATGTGACAGCTTGCCGATTCCGATGCTAATTGTCAGCCCATACATGAACTGTCAAAATGAACATGATTACGATCGCGAGCGAGTTACGTAATAAGCCTACTGTAGGCCTCTATTTGTATTTCCAATGCAGCACTTTAGTGGTATTTTCGAGTGTGCTTTTAAAAATAAGATTCCTGAGCAATTTCAGTTCTTTAAATTTGGACGGTCTACAGGAACATAACCTCATATACTGCTTGAGCATAAGTCATACATTCTACATCACATCAGCCAACTAAATGTCACAGTGTGTACACATAGTAAGGCGACATACCTCATCCATGGTATCGTCAGCAGTTGTGTCGGCAATGGCGGAATCGTCGACAGTATCGTTAGCCGAGTCGTTCATGGTATCATCAGCCGGGGCTGGCTCCACATCCTGAGAAATATCCGAAAATTTAAAAAATTACAAATCGAAACTAAAACTTTATTTCAGGCAAATACGTCGCAAAGGGCTCTTAGGTACAATGTAATTTTTATATTTTTTTGAAAAGACCATCTTTGGCAACTGCGCAAAAAACTTGGCAGAAATACATTTTCCACACATCCCTAAAGCTGAACACGGGTTGAATGGTATTTATAGAGGGACTCTACACAATGTATAGTCCATCCATAAATTATAAGTTTTCTTTATTAGACTCACCGCCAAGGCCCCAATGACCTGCTCCAACGGCACATTGTTGGCAAAGTCATGATCTATCTGCCGAACACCATCATTGAAGTCTTTGCGCTTCACCGATTTGTTTAAAAACTTGTCCTTGTTTTCTGCATAGTCAAATATCATGTTCGGAGGTAGGTTGGCTCTGGAATAGACATATTCATCATTCAACAGTCTAGTATTAAATAAACACAAATGTATATTCTGATTTGACTACTCCTATAGTTCAGTTTAGTGAAGAAGATTATTTATTTTATTTTTTGTTTGCCTCTTTATTAAATTAGTTTTTTTTTTAAACTTACGTCTCTCCCGTCCCATAGAAGTATACAAAATACTTCTTTCCATTCGGTTTCTGTACCTGTAAGAATAATTAGATCTTATTAAATTGATAACAATATTTAAATTCTTAAACTCTTACATAAAAGAACCGCAGAATTTATAGACATCCAAGAATTTAAGAGTTGGACTGTTGTCCGTGGAGTAATTGCCACTTCTCACATTCTCCCGCCAGTCTTTTGACCTCTTCGTACGACTGCATGTTGGTATGTTCTCTAATTTGGTGGAGATATTCCAATCTGGGTCTCTTCGTCCTTCAATTTTTCATTCCAAAATATTGGTAAAAAAGTATCATGCCAAATTCAGTGCCCTATCATTCTCCCTCTTATAATTCTAATATCTTTCATCATCAATATCATCTTCAGCCTATATAAGTCCCACTGCTGGGCACAGGCCTCCCCTCAGAACGAGAGGGCTTGGGCAGTTCCCAATATCTTTCAATGAGCATATATTATATGGAATATTGAAAGTAAAACAAACAAACGCAACAAGCTACAACTGAGCTGAATTTAAATAATTGCTTGCTGGTGGATCATTTTTATTTAACTACATCCTATTAATAGTTTTGCTATATAGGGTTACATTGATAGCAAGATAAGATTATCACAAAAAAGGGAAGTTATTAAATAACTAGACCAACATTCGCATGTTGAGTAAGACTGGAAACCCAGGCCCTAAAATACAAATACCTATTTTTATTGAAATATTTATTTTACTTTATTTATTTAGCCTTACAATTCAGATGAATAATAGTTATTATAATACATATAGGTAAAATTAAAAGTTTATGCATCTGTGTGCCTTTTGGCAAAGGCCTCCCCCAGATGTCTTCACTCTCTCTCGCATGTGGCCACTCTTTGAAATATATACAGACATAAATATAAATATAATACTTGTGGGATAGAAATATATATTCCATCTAATTATGTGATATGAAGGCCTGGTTTCGCTTCTAAATAGAGCTACTTATGAAATTATCAAATTTTGTGGAAATTTTGACATTTCCATTGAATATTAATTATAATAAAATGGTAAGTCCAAGGACAATGTTCCATACTTATTACTTATCACTGAAGATACTGTTTCAAGAAACAATTCAAGCCAGTGTAAGACAATCACGATGCACTTGTATTTACGTGGTATTTACAAATTGTAGTAGCATCTTTCATTGTCAAATTATGTAAGATAAATGCCAGTTTGTAAAGTCAACAAGGCAGGAAAAGGCTTCTGGAACTCACCACATTATCATTATTTACATAATCGCTCTGTTACCAAGCGTGGGCCCGTCCACTAACATGTCTTCCCGCCTAAATTCCATTAAGACTCCATTTCAAAGCTTTTGTTTTCAAGCCAATTAAATTAAATACAAAACAAATATATGCACTTACTCGAGCCGGCCATGCGGGATATCCTTTAACTTTAGCGAATATAAAGTCGCCAGACTTGTATTCTCTCACTTTCTTGCCCATTTTCATAAAAACAACGCCGTAAATCGGTAAATGTATTCGCCGATTATAATTTTAGCTATGGCTTTAATCCAGTATCTGCAAACACAAAACGATTGACGTAAGCTCACAACGTTGCACTAGGAAGTGCACTTTTATAAAACCAAGACTAATTTCTTTATGAATCAAAACAGACGCCAAGATAAGACTAAGAAATAACCTTAAAAAAAATCTCACCGCGGCAAAGGAAAGGAATGACGGAAAGGAAATAAACATGGCGTTCAACGAAACGATACCGAAGTTGCCAATTGAAAATATTCTCAATTCTATGATGGTTGTCAAAAAAAACATGATCTTTTTTTCGGTAAATATCGATTTATAGCACTATGCCAAGAAACTCTCTAGTCTATGCTAATTTTTTTAACAGGGCAACTCAGTTAAATATGAACGGTCGTGTCAGACGGATGTTACTGGGCGAGTATTTTCGCGTAAACTAATTGATTTCTTCTAATTAAATTACAGTGAATCAGTGTGTTAGTAATGCAAGTGTGCTGTGAGCCATGATAATTATTATTGTGCAAAGATTGGGTACAGTGACTTCAAAATAGGGGGTGCAACAGTGGAACAAAAATGGCTTCTGGGGACACGGACCATATAGAAGTAATGGAAATGGGGATCAAAAAGGCGGATAACCCGCCCGTTCCGTCGGGATCCGACGACGACGGTACATATTGTTTAAATCTAATAATACGCTGCTAGTTAATCCTGTTTGATCGCGGCTATGAAGTGCAGTGTAGACAGTGTAGTGCATATAAAACTGTGTCCTTATTTCGCTTTGTATTTCAATTTGCAGATCGAGACAGGGCTTCTATTGCGGAAAAAAATGTCCCTTACGACGTGAGTATTATCTTAAGTTGTAGCGATACGTTTATTTTCATTCATGCTCGCGCGAGAGAGATGGAAGGGAGAAAGTGAGTCGGACGCAATTATGTTATGATAATTGGAACGTTCATTAATAAACCCTCGCTAAAGATGACCATTGTGATGCAAGAGCCATGAGAAACTTCATAACATAACTATTCACCCTATTCTAACTGGAAACAATAGCGACTATTTTCCTGCTATGACACTATCTAAATCTAGATATAGCCTATGAACATTTGAAGGTATATTATATTTAAATAAAACTAAACTAAAATCATCCTTATGACAGACCTGACCCATGAACTAAAGCAACGTCTTGCTACTTCACAACCACTCATTCGAGGCAGCTGTCTATGAGACATAAGTAAAATTTATTTATTGCATATAAGGTAGGTAATATTTGAATGTAAAATTTTAATATTAAATACAGCTTCAATGTTTAAAAGTCCCTATTAAAAAATGAAATTGTATGAGTATGACACATCCTTTAAGTTATTATCTATTTACAAAGTAAGGAAGAGTGTTGGCTAATTATAGGTAAATAGGAAGTGTCTCAGAAGCAATCTATTTGTATAGTGACCTGCTCATCAGTTTAAAAGTTTAAAAAAGTAAAAATGTAAAGTTAGAAAAGATGAGTTGGGTTAGAAATGTCAGAATGTTCTGATAAAAAATATTTTTTTATGAAAGCTTTTTTTTGCTTGTTTTAAGTCCAAAACACTATGAAATTGATTTGCAAATTTTTAGGTGTCATGCATAACTATTATAAACATATGTAATCAAGGAAAACTAATTTTCAATGGTAGTCTTGTAAAGTAGGTATAGTCGCTTTTATCTACATGAATGTTGTTTAAGTGGCTTTTTCAGTCACTTATATTATGCATATCAATGTTTAACTAACATTAAACCATTAAATGTTTGACAATCAATTCATTTGACAACAGTATAGGTATTTTCTGCTAACATATTGGTATAATTGACAACATTTCATATTTCTGAGTCTATAATTTTAATGGTTCTCTGTATTTTGTTTGAAAAGATGAACATGCTGACAGTTTAATTTTTTTGCTAGGGCTTGTATTTAATTTATAAATTTTTGCTTATTCTAAAAGGGCGTAACTCCGATACTATCACAGAATACACACTTATCCCTTTGTCTTTTCTCGATAGAAAAAAAAACTGACGTTAATTTCAAATTGACAATGTCAGGCCCTATTCTCCAATATTCGATTTTCGAGGTTTCGCTTCGTGCTGTTCCGCTCATACTAATAGTCATTATCTTGAGTGAGAGAAGGTATGCAACGAACTTCGAAAATATAATTTCAGAGTTGCCCCCCTTGTACTTTGAATTTGTCAAAAATACAAAATTATAAATAAAAAAAAAAAAAAAAAGCAAAGGCGTTTCACCCATCCTGTGGTAGTTTTGGTAAAATTAGGACATATTTTTAATTCTTTTTTATAATAAGCGATATTAAAATTATATTTATAAACATATTGCAGTGATCAGGAGGCAAAATGCTTTCAAACCATATATACATTTTCAGGTGTTATAAAAATTAAATGTTGTCAATTAACTTTTTAGAAAGTTATGAAACAAACTTAACCTAACCTAATCTTAGCCATTCATAAAGTTTACAGTTTAGCGATTCAATATTACTTAAAGGGTTGACAAGTGAATTATTTGTGCAATGGAACATTTGTCAAACATTTTTCGGTCAAATGATTAGACACTGCGTAGTTGAGTATGGCTATAGCTGTATGATTTTTTGGTCTCGTCTCAGTTTTTTTCGGAGCTGATCTAATCTAACAGTATTCTAATTATGACAAACTTACTCATTTGCTACTCTGATTCATTAAAAAATTATGTAGGTATTGATTATGTTTTGTTTATCTTTTAGCCAAATTGACCAGACATAACCTAATTGTGATAAACATTATTGATGATAGCGATTGTTATCTGATGACATAATGATCATAATAATAATATCTGGATGTTTTTTTGATTTTTATTTTTATCATAGTAAGTTCATGTTTGCATGTCATAAAATTTTCTGTTATGTCATACTTATTTGACCTTGTTTTAGTGTGAAAATTTTAATACTAATATTACTTGCTCCTTTTTGTGGTTTAACCTTCCTTGTTAAATCCATAACCCTATGAATCAAGGGTGGGCAATCTTTTTTTCAATAGTTCAATAGTCTATTTAAAAAAATCACCAAGTCCAACATTACAAACAATCTAACTAATATTATAAATGAGAAAGTATGGATGGATGGATGGATGTTTGTTTGTTACTCAATCATGCCATAGCCCAATGGATCTGGATGAAATTCGGCAGATAGATAGAGAAAAGTCTGGAATAGCACATAGGCTACTTTTTATCCTGGAAATTTTCCGCGGGATAGAGATAAACGTATATTCGCGGGCAACAGCTAGTAAAATTATATGTCTTACCATCCTGTCTGACTAAGGATTCTTCCAGGCTTATTCATCCTTTAAGAGAGTATGGTGGGCCATAATTCGCATACCCCTGCTCTAGTAGATGTAAAATTTTAAATTACTAAAGTCAGATCCAAGGTTTTATGCTGGATATTGATTGATATTGATAAGTCAGTCGATGTAGAATTTTCCTTTTGCCTGTATAATATTCTGTAACCCTTTGTGGTGGGGGGTGAAGTGGGGACTTTTCAGGGCCTAGAGCCTTATAAGTCGGCATCTGTCTTGACTCATGAGGCACTTGTTCCACCGACGGCGAGTAGCGAGAAGCGAGCGTTTTTTAGTATGGAAATTTTGTCGCTTTTGTCACCGGGCGGCAAAAGTTCCATACTAAAAAACACTCGCTTCTCGCTACTCGCCGGCGGTGGGACAAGTGCCTCACGATGGGCTGGTCTCTTGGACTGCCTTCTTGGCGTTTATTTTGGCGCGTTTTAGCCTCTGCGGCGTTGAATACGATTTGCCATCTTGGCGTAGTGGGTGGTTGCCTATAACATTTAATTAAAAATACAATGTCTCTTGTCCAATATGAATACTAACATAGTCATAAGTGATTACTAACAATAATTGGATCTTTGTTGTCTGAATAAATAACTTTATTATTATTATTATAAGCGGCTCTTTTTCCCGTTCTGCCTTTCATGCATTTTTTTATATATACCTATAAGAGGGGGCATACGAGCAGACGGGTGGTGATGGAAAGTAATCACCATTGCCCAGGGACACCTGCAAGATTTAAACCGTTGCCCGTGACCGTTATGGAAACGGTGGCCTTTCAGTGTCTGTGACATCTTGTTAAGCGTCGCGCCTTATATGTGAGGTGGCTGTAACGGACGTTAGAGTCCCACTCTTGTGTCGTCTATTCGGGCCTTAAGACATTCACTGCACTGATGCGTATATGCGTTTTCGTGATGCGCAGTGCCGCTGTCATAATTTTACAGGCATTTGAGCGCACATCTTCAGAAGCTATAAGTTAATTCTCAAGTCTCTGACCCTATGTGATACATAGTGACTTCCGCTTGTTAATTGTAACTTGTAGGTTTATAACAGGGTCCAAGTATCACGACACGCGTCTGTGACACCTGAAGATCTCGGGTTTGACAGCTGTGAGCCTGTCAGAGAATGCCATAATCCAAACACATGCCGAAGTATTACGGATTCATTTTTTGATACTATATTTATAAACATACAAGCACAATATAGCCATTAAATCAACCCACTTATCCATAAGCGGGTCGAACGCGGCGCCATTGGCTGTCCGTGACTCACAAGGTCATTGACACGTGAATTAGGGCACTGTCTACCCCCTTGGAATGTTTTTAACCGAATTGCCCTGGGAACACAGGAGTTGGTTGAGTTATTAGCTTATTTATTAAGCTTTTTGGGTGCTTTCTGGTAATAAAAAAGGCTTTTTTTTTCGCTATGGGATTTTGGGCTAGTGTTCCTCACACACCTACACACACATGCACAAGTCACGTCTATATCCCGCGGGATAAGGTAAGGAGACCTAAAGGCCACGTTTAGCATGATTGTGGGTGTATAGGTGGAAAGGGGAATCTAATTTCTGAGTTGCTAGCCGCATCGCTTATACCTACCTAACATGATTCTTAAGTTCGCCCATTCCTGTGATAGATTGTTACCATCTGCGCGGGAAGAGAAGCAAAGCAACTGGCACATTCTATGTTTTTTCTTTGCTGCCACACCAGCATGGAAATAAAGCTGTTCTATTTAAAAAAAATGATTTTCCGAATTTTTGCTGGCTGTTATTTGTTAAGTGTAGCTACGTTGTCATCTGTCTTACGTAATGTGAAGTCAATCGGACCACAATTGGGTTAAAACAATTCGGACTTGCGAGATTTGACCCAAAAAACATACCTATATCGCAAAGTTATCTTGTAAAAAGATTGCTTGAAGACATATACAAATTATGCATCGGTTGTGCTCTGACTTTGAGAATGATCCCGTAGAGGGATCGAAACGCGCGTCAGTGTTTGTGTGGTGATAGGATTAATTAAGTTTGTGGGATTTGTGTGCGTTTTGTGTGGCAATAGTGGTAGGAGGGCTTGCATGCAAAACGTATATATTTCGCACAGGCTTGGTTATCTTGCACGTAAGTAGCGGAGTAGCAAGGTAAATATTTTGTGTTCATTGAAATGGACCTCCGCAAAGTAAAATAAAATATTTTCAAATTATGTGGCTTTCTATTGGTAAAAGAATTTGCGAAATCGATACAGCAGATCCAGAGATTACCTTAGTAACCTACCTCACAAAGTTACAAATTTTACCTCCTTATAATAGGTACTAGCTTCTGCCCACGACTTCGTCCGCGTAGAATTAGACTAAAGAATGTTGATGGTATATTCTGCAATAATTATTGACGTTGAGATTAGCCAGCTATGACCTTTGAGATGTTTATCGCTATCCCGCGGAAACTGCAATTTTCCGGGATAAAAAGTAGCTTATGTGTTAATCTAGGGTACCAGCTATAACTGTTCCAAATTTTATCCAAATCCGTCCATCGTCACTTGCATCCATCCTCACAAACTTTCGCATTTATAATATTAGTAGGATTTAGAGGATTTAGTAATGATATATGTTAGTGATTCCGTCGCCATTTACCTCAATTCACTCGGAGCCTGAGACTAAACATTTTTCCAGCGTAATACTGTTATCAACGTTATCTGTAGAAAAATTGGATGGCCTAAGTATTCATCTAATCTCAGCGCATACATGTTGTATGAGTCATGTAACTCGTTTGTGATGAATGGAGCGAGACAAATAATGCGGTAGCGCGTTATCGTGTCGTTGTAACTATTTAAATATGTTATTTAGCATGGAAAACAGATTTGAAAGTTGTGTTTTTTCTATGAAATAACGCGGAAAAGTGCAATTTGTAGCAACTACGAGGGTTAGTAGGCTGACAACACCTAATTTTGTTGAAATTGATGTTATTTAAGCACTTTTTTGAGAAAGACTAAACACGAAAAAAATACAAAAAAAATATATGTTAATTTTCATCATATTTCAAAGACGCTGGACGGACTCGATACATAATTGTACCAAATCGGCTCGACAGAAAATAATTGCAAAGATTGGTCTTAAAATCATCATTAAACGGTTCTATGTCTTTATCTTTTCGACGTATGGGTCTGCAATTAAAAACATGAAGTCAACATATTCATACCTAAACGGCTAACGAGTCATATTTCACAAATAATCCATACTTTTTTTATTTCTTATAATTTGTGTCTTATTTGCAAGATTTTAGGCGCGCGCCAAGCTGCCGGAATAGTTTCTTCTCTTTCACTAACAGGCACACGAACCGTATGTGTGAAGAGTGGCGCTACTCAAGGTCATTTGCTGTTGACAGCGCCTTAAGCGATGCCTCTTGTGCAAGTAATTTCACTGGCTGTGTTACTCTCCACGCCGGAACAGCGCAAAGCACTGCTGTGCGACGGCAATGTTATTAATTGAAATGGCGGAAGCTATCAGGACGGACTCCGCAGAAGCACAGAATAAGTAATTGTACTAACGTACAGTCACCAGCATAAATATATGACGGTGAACAGGGCTGTAAAAATAAATGATTATCTATTGGGCTCAATAGCTTATGACGACACTACCGCGGTAAAAATAAGTGATGCTCTATAGGCAGAAAAAACATCGTCGCACCCTTATCAGCAAAAATATCAATTTACAGTGAAAGCATATCATCGGATGATAGGTGGGCCGCATAAATATCAATTTGCTGTGAAAGTATAATCATCGGATGATACGCGGGCCGCATATATATCTGACACGTAAAAGTCAACTCTTTGTTGAACCATCCCTGGCTAACATAGAGACGTAAATTGTATGAAATGATTTGACAATTCACGAGAACAGTGCAGACTTGTCATTGCATACGTCTGTCTCACATTGTTCCAATCGCGAATATGTCAATAATATAATTTTAAAATCTTTATGATGTGTGAATAATTAGTGGCCAGTATCATTTTAGGTTAACTAAAAAGTTTTTATATTACGAACAATATTATAAAATTCCATACATAGTGTTATAAAAAATGTGGTATATTAACGTTATCAGCACCTTACAAACAATGGCCTGATTATTTTATGCGGAGTTAGAATTTAGTTTATTAATTCGGACATGCTTTAATCAAAAATTATTCTGGCGTTCAGGACAAAATAAAGCAACTATCAACTTCGTCTTATCAACTTAGCAAGAAAACAAGCTAAATTTATACCAATAGCTGTTGCCCGTGGCTTTGCCCCTATTCCAGATTTTTCTTTTTTTCCATTTTTCTTTTAAGAACCTTCTCCCAATAAATAGCAAACTCATAAAAAAAGAGAACGAGAAATAGGTGATGCCGTGAAATAAACAAATATTTCTATTTGGCTTTCACTATTTTATTGAATCCGCCGCCGTTACTTTTCGAAGGTCCATTTCAATGAACAAAAACCATTTTCTTTGCTACTCCGCTACTCCACGAGTAAGATAGCCAAAACCTGTGCGAAATATATACGTTTTGACAGGAAACCCCAAAAGACGTATATTTCGCACAAGCTTGGCTTACTTGCACGTGTAGTAACGGAGTAGCAAGGAAAATGTCTTTGTTCACTGACATTTGCTGTTTAGGATCCAAGATGCTGGACATAATTTGACATAATTGACACGAAAATATTTTTTTGGATCCAACATGGCGAATGACATTTTAACGCAAAATATAAATATGAGCGTAACTGCGCGCTAATAAGGCCTACGATGTTTTATCTAGCAATTTGTATAAAATAAATAATCATTCATAAATAGTGTTTTTGATATTTTTCATTTAAAAGTAACGTAAAACGCCATTCAGCCGTCAGTGATGACGATGATGATGATAGTTAAAAAGTAATTGTAGGAAAAGTGCTGTTAAAAATGTTGTAAAATTGGCTCATGATCGCTACCCTACCAACTCGCACATTGTCATAAAGATTCACTTAGAATAGCAGTTGCATAAAATACTATTAAAGTTCACACCCCTTTCCAGGTTATCGTATCGATTCCTATATATATAGGTAATTTTGTAATTTAGGAATTTGAATCCGTCAAATATGTGATAGAATAAAATGTGAGACAGACGTATGCAATGACAAGTCTGCACTGTTCTCGTGAATTGTCAAATCATTTCATACAATTTACGTCTCTATGTTAGCCAGGGATGGTTCGGTTTTGCAAATCAACAACAAAGAGTTGACTTTTACGTGTCAGATATATATGCGGCCCGCGTATCATCCGATGATTATACTTTCACAGCAAATTGATATTTATGCGGCCCACCTATCATCCGATGATATGCTTTCACTGCAAATTGATATTTTTGCTGATAAGGGTGCGACGATGTTTTTTCCGCCTATAGAGTATCACTTATTTTTACCGCGGTAGTGTCGTCATAAGCTATTGAGCCCAATAGATAATCATTTATTTTTACAGCCCTGTTCACCGTCATATATTTATGCTGGTGACTGTACAGAAGGCTCTCTCTCTGGAGTCGATTAAATAAATAAAAACTTTAGCCGCGTACACATAAAGCACAATCTAGCTCGCTCCTGATATATTTACCTACAGCGATAATAGCCTACAGCCCCACTCCATCACATTTCCCGCAAAGCATCCTTGTAAAAATAAACCGTATTACTACGCGAGAGCGCTTCTTTTAGTTTAACTGTTTCAATCATGGCCGTTCACGACTTCACCGCGAACGCGCGACGCGGCCAGCGTGCGAGGCGAGCGGCAACCTACTGCCATTATCCTGCCCGGCAGGAGCGCCGGTTGATCGTACCTAAACTGCGGAGTGTACATCCCCTGGCAAAAGGTCTACGCCGCTAAAAAAGGTTTCACTTCAAAAATAACGATAACAAACCTTAACTGGGAGTTTCTATCGTACGTAACTTCTAGAATAATTCTTAAGGTATAATGTTAGCTCTTAATGTAAATAATAAAATGACGTATTGATTCAAACAATTAATTATATTTACATAAATTATACAATAACATAAATACTAAATAGTGTCGATGTCTTTTGCTTGATTGATCGCGTGCGTAGCGTACCTAAGTGAAACCCTGTTTAACCAATACGCCTGTAACGCGTAGACACGCTTGCTCACGAAAAATTTGGACTAGCGTAATTAGGCTTTTTTTGTCTGACGTTTATAGTCTATAAACACATCACATGCATGTGCAAACAGCTATTTCTAACACAGGCACCTACGGCTAACAGCACGGCTAGCACAATTGCGCACGAGAGCTATGTCGCCCGCGAGATAGACTACCTGTCTTTTTCTTACTGTACGTTTTAGAAAGAGACGTAGTCTATCTCACACGCGACACAGCTCTCGCAGACTATTGTGCTAGCCGTGCTGAAATGTTAATAAGGTGTGAATCAATCTTCATCATATTTTAATTTTAAAAATCATATTTTAGTACGCCTCTAATTTTGCGCATGCAAAACACTAAATGTCTCCCATACTTCGTACTAAACTGTCACTATCTAGTGCTCATAGGTGTTAGGGAGTATCCATATATCACGTGTATCCCCTGTTACTTTACAAGATTATTTGATATTTCTCCTCCTTCACGACTAAATCGTGCGAGTTATTTTATTCCAATATCTTTTTTAGATGATTGCGTAAGGCCACGTAATTTGTCTAAAAAACCCCATCTTTCTTTTTGTGTTTTTTTTTGTTTCTTTTGACGTTTGAACACATAACAGGTGTTTTGCGTGCGTTAGTGACAGTTGTATTGGTTAGTACAGAGCGGAAATAAACACCCCCTCTTTGTAGGCTACACGCGTGAAAAATTAATGTACTATCCAAAAATAGTCGTAACAATTGCTCGTTTTAGTTCAGTTTTGTGTCAAACATCGTAGTGAAGGTTTCATTTTATTTTAGAATCTGATAGCTTTCTGATAGTGAAAAGTTTAGCTGTAATGTGTCCGAAAATAAATCCAGAATACTTTCCAGGTTGTTGGGTTATCTTGACACACCCTGTATGTTTTGTCAGGAGTTATACAGGTGGCGGCACGTAAGTCTAACGTGGTGTACGCCCGCCCGCGACACCCGCACTCCCCCGCAATACAATACAATACAAATACTCTTTATTGAACACCACAAATCAGTACAAAACAATACAGAAACAAAGAACAAAGTATACAATAGGCGGTCTTATACCTTACCTTACCTTTCTTGGGCGATACCTTATTTTTTATTTTCGACTCCTGCGCATCAAGGGTCATCGCTAGACTTACGTGCCGGTACTTGTAACAAGCTTTTATTTAACTTGGAATGTATGCATGTATGTGTGTCCGCGTGGAATCTTGCGACTCAATTTTGAAGCAAATATCTTCAACCGATTGAGCTCAAATTTTGCATACTTGTGTAACTCAGATGCCAGTAAAATAATCTGGTTGTGGTGATCTGATGACCCAGCCAGGAACGTCTCCGCGGGAACTCAACGGTTGGTCCTTGACTTGAAATTTGGTACACATATGCAGGACGGATGACCATGCAAGTACAGTTAGCAAAAAAAGCTTGTAGGTATGAAAAATGAAATTTTTGACAGAAACTTATTTAAAGTTGACATACCTATGTTGCCATACATTCGTCGTTCGACAAGATAGGATATAAGAATAGGAGTGACATAAAGGAGTGCTTAAACAAAGTAACCCAACCACCTGTTGGAATATTCCTTAATATATTTAAGACATAGCGTATGAGATTTAGATTACGTCTGTCAATAGTCTGTTACAGTCAAAATTTAACGCTTCTGTCAAAATTACAGTATAGATAGACAAGGCGGATTACTATCCGCCTAGCGTAATTTTATGCCTCATACGCGCAACCCAAAGCGTACGACTATGTACGCGCTACGTATTTTTACACATCTACGCATGTACAGTCAAGGGCATAAATATATATACCTACTTTACCAAGACGTCAAAAACATCTGACATTTGGTTTGGTTGTATCAATATTTATGCCCTCGACTGCAGATTCCATGCGCGTATAAAATACAGTGCATAGGTTCTAATATGTCTGTATTTTAGATACTATTGGTGATAGCTTGTGATAAATAAGTGTTTCCAAGTGTAAAGACATCCCGCCCTTATGTCGGGATTCTGCATTTGTGGCTCTCTATTCAGGTATTTTAATGCAAATTAAAGAATTATACCAATGTTCCATTTATCATTTACCACTAAGCGTTGGCAAACCACAAAAACTCATTTCTCGCTTAACTTCTTACTAGCTTCTGCCCGCGACTTCGTCTGCGTAGATATACATATAAACCTTCCTCTTGAATCACTCTATATCTATTTAAAAAAACCGTATGAAAATCCGTTGCGTAGTTAGAAAGATCTAAGCATACATATTGAAAACAGACAGACAGCGGAAAGCGACTTTATTTTATACTATGTATTGATGGTTCCTCTCCAACTAGTGGAGTTTGGCAGTCGGTTCGGCATATCCTTTTTCCATCATCCCTCCCAACACATTCCTTAAACACATTCTACTGTTTTGTATTCACAAAAACCTCGCTCCGCTGAGGTGTTTTCACTAGAGCTATGCCGAGCGATGATACCTAAATGAAGCGTTTCTATTGGTTGATGAAACACTCATTCCTCGCAACGCATCCTCGCTACACATCCCTCGCAACACATTCCTCGCAACACATCTCCAGAACCTAGCTCATCACAAGAACCTAGCTCCGCTGAGGTCATCCTCTCTACACATCTCTCGCAACACATCCTTCATCTGTTTTGTATTCATAAGAACCTAGCTCCGCTGAGGTGTTTTCACTAGAGCTGTGCTGAGCTAGAATACCGCGCTAGAATGAAGCGTTTCTATTGGTTGATGAAACACTCATTCCTCGCAACGCATCCTCGCTACACATCCCTCGCAACACATTCCTCGCAACACATCTCCAGAACCTAGCTCATCACAAGAACCTAGCTCCGCTGAGGTCAACCTCGCTACACATCCTTCATCTGTTTTGTATTCACAAGAACCTAGCTCCGCTGAGGTGTTTTCACTAGAGCTGTGCTGAACTAGGATACCTAAATGAAGCGTTTCTATTGGTTCATGAAACACTCATTCCTCGCAACGAATCCTCGCTACACATCCCTCGCAAAACATTCCTCGCAACACATCTCCAGAACCTAGCTCATCACAAGAACCTAGCTCCGCTGAGGTCATCCTCGCTACACATCTCTCGCAACACATCCTTCATCTGTTTTGTTTTCACGAAAACCTCGCTCCGCTGAGGTGTTTTCACTAGAGCTGTGCTAAGCGATGATACCTAAATGAAGCGTTTCTATTGGTTCATGAAACAGTCATTCCTAGCAAAGCACCCTCTTACAGCTCAAGTGGAGCAGCAGTACCATGTTACCAACTCGCTGAAAGAGCTACGGACTCGTGGTCACACTCACCCTGTTATAAGAATCCTCAGTAGAGAATAAAATTAAGTTAAGGTTCGTTAGGTGTCTTCAAATACCCGAAGAGCAAACCGCTATATATGTTGGAGTGTAATTCGTAGAGAGGATGGATGAAAGAAGATTAACTAAACAGATTTATATGGAGAGTGTGAATGAATGCGTTGGGAGGGGAAGGCCTAGACGGACGTTCCGTGATCAAATTGGGGACGTTTTGGAAAAATATCAGGTTAAGAGTATCCGAAACCGACGAGCATGTATGAAGAGATTGATGAATGTGGATGAAGCGAAAGAGGTCAGGATCGTAGCAAATGGAACAAAGTAGTCTCTGCCAACTCCTGTGGGAAAGAGGCGTGAAGGTATGTATGTATGTATGTAATTCGTCATTTTTATAACAGTGGGACCACGAGTCCGTAACGGCTGAAATTATAACAACATCTTGCTTTTCCAGCCGGCGGTTGGCCCCCTGGGGGCTATCAGCAAAGTCCACAAATCGGACCGCAAGATCGGACACAGGAGGGTCGGGGAGGGGGGCGAGATCACCTACAAGAAGATCCAGTCGTCGCAAATCATGGGATCTATACAGCTTGGTGAGTTATTACCTGATAAGTATACTATCTATGGGAGAACACGGGGCTACAGCATAAGTTTATATGGCGGGCTAACCCACTTAACTTGTTATATGATATTTCTAAGGTAAAACTAATATGTTCGCGGCTTAGGGGTGGCCCAAAGGCCAGCCCCGCCGCATCCTATCCAAAATAGCGTAATGGATAATTAACGTATTTCATTCTGCGTATCGAAATACTGTCTGTGGTATAAGTATAGGTCGAGTCATCTACGAAATAAAATGTTGGCAACTCAACCCGTGGGCTAAATGGGCTTATTTGATCACGAAAGCGCTTTTAGTACTTATTCAGCACCAAAACGTGCCATTTCTCTGATATACATATAGCACTGACCAGCCTTGTGATTGTGATCTCATAACAACGTTAACTGCCGTATGTGGGTTAAATTAACATTGTTGATGCCGCATGCGCAAGGAAGCTAATATTGAGTATACGCGGTCAAGGTTAGGAGTGCAATGGAAATTGTACCAGAAATAGAATATGTAATGGAGTCGGCGGGATCAAACGTTCATAGAAGCATAGATTGGCTGACTGCAGTGGCGTAACTATAGGGTCGCAGGGCTGGCACAATGCCACGGGCCTCCAGCTCTACGGGGCCCCGAACTGCCTTGGCCTTGAGCACAGAAGGGAAGATGATGCACTTCTTTATAGTGAGGAAGGGCCCCATCTGATGAATTTGCCGCGGCCCCCAGACGTAGTTACGTCACTGGCTGACTGCCTACTTCTTTTCTTCGTCTTCAGTTCCTATTACTATCAGCTGGGGTGTATGGCTCGTATCATTTATCTCCACCGACTCCGGTCTTTGGGTCACTTCCCATCACAAACCCATCCTGCTCGAAGGTTAGATTGTTTGGATCCGATTTATTTCCGTGGAAGCACTGCTTCTTAGCGGGAGGATTATGTAGTTAGTAAGACGGTGACCGGTGACAGCGTTCCCGTTAGAATTTGCAAGGGATCCGAACTACTAGAGATACCAACTGCTTATATTATTTACCTTCCAAGCGACATTTCACCAACGTCTGTAAATTGCCCAATTTGATGTGAAATTGGTCCAAAACGCTCAAACGTGTCTAACGTTACGAGTAGGAGTAGGACACAACGTAACTGTAAAATTAAATAATATTGTGATAATCAATAACGGCAGTGTCGTGGACGTTATGTATGACTGTATGGACGGACGGTCGCGTCGCCATAATATTTACTTGATTTTTGAGTTAAGCACTCAGTCAACTGATTGGATTAATTTGCTAGGAGGTATCAATTTTAACATACGTGTGTTAGGATTACTTCAATGCTGGTAGCTTATTACGTAACTCGCTCGCAATCGCCATCGTGTTCATTTTGACAGTTCTTGTATGAATATAACAGCTAGCTGATTCCGATGCCAATTGTCAGCCCATACATGAACTGTCAAAATGAACACGATTACGATCGCGAGCGAGTTACGTAATAAGCCTGCTGATCTGGGAGCAAAGACAACACATAGAATGTATCAGTTGCTTCTTCTAGCGCAGATGTTAAAATGCCATCGAGGAAATGTACGAAAATCTTAGGAATCATGTTATAGACGATGATATTTTGATTCCCCTTTCCACCTATATGCGCATAATCATGCTAAACTTGTCCAGCCAGAGCCTCTAGTGTAAGTTTTCACACAAAAAAACGTCTCGAATGCGTTCACGTAAAAGTCTCAATTACTATGGAAAAATTGGCAGCGCCACTTGAGGCTCGATGCGGCAACAAATTGTTCTCATAGTATTTGAAATTTTAACGCAAACGTATTCGAGACGTATTTTGTCACCGAAAACTTACACTAGGCATACTGTACTGTAGGCTTATTGTCTAACTCGCTCGCAATCGCCATCGTGTTCATTTTGACTGTTCTTGTATGAATCTGACAACTAGCTGATTCCGATGCCAATTGTCAGCCCATACTTGAACTGTCAAAATGAACACGATTGCGATCGCTAGCGAGTTGGACAATAAGCCTACAGGGGCCTTACCATGACTTCCTAATTCCGGCTCAGTTCAAGTTTTAGCTGTCACTTTTAGTATGAATCTGACAGCGAGCGAACCTAAACTGAATCGCATTAAGACGTCATGTAAAGGCCCCTGGTAGCTCTAGTTATTGACCGCACTAGTCGCAGGACTGTCGGCAAGGCGCCAAGTGACAAACCGGAATACGAAGTTGGGAAAATCGATGGCAATGCCACATATGCGGTTATGGTTCTTTGAAGTTTGTATACAAAATGTAACCTCGTAAGTCCCGACTTTTTATGGCTCCTCACGATGTTTTTCTTCAGCGAAAAGCTCATGGTAAATTTCAAATGTAATTTCGCACATAATTTCTGAAAAAGTCAGTGGTGCGAGCCCGGGATTCGAACCCGCGACCCTTGAGAGGCCAGTGGTCAAACCACTAATAGGCTAATTGAGGTATTACGGGCTTTTGTTTTTTGCTTTTTCCTTTGGCAATCTTGTTCCTAATTCGTCGTATAATGAATTCTCTACACATATTAATGTTGAGCAATGTATTTTAAAAAAATTAGACGGGTAGATACTGCTCTCGCGTGCTGTCGTGATGCGAGCTGCGAGCTGTAACTTTAACTGTTGAACGTTACAGTAACCATAAACTCTAATAGGTACATGTCAACAATGGTTAAAAATCCTAAGATACCTTGTTATATCGACCAACTTGGCAGGTCAAGAATTTAAGACAAAACTTACCAAATGGCTATTGGAATGTTGTTTTTATAGCATAAGAGAATTTCTAGATTTTAAACTACTACACTAATGGAATTGGTTATTTTTATTTATGTTTAATTTTGTCTGACTATTTAATGATGATTTTTAATTTTAATTCTGATTTGCCTTTCTATTATTATTTAATATTGTATAATCTTGAAGCTTATACCTGAGCAGAAAATTGTAATTTGCGTGTCGTTCCTTGTGTAGACTGAAAACTATACTGTTTTGTATCTACCATAACACCCTGTACCCTATTTAAGAATGTATTCTAGCAAATAAACTATACTATTCTTCTACTCTAATTCTATAACATACAAACTATAATGCTAACGAGCTGTTAGTGCGTGTTTCTCAATCTTCGAGGGTCGGTCTCATGAGGATACCCGAACTGTACCATCCGTATTATGATTATGAAGTGATGAAGATAGTAAAACCAATTCCACCTCACGCAAAGGTTTAGGTAGATCATTTACAGAAATGTTGTGGTATCTGTTCATTGTATTGTGGGTTAAAGTTCATGTTGTTTTTAAAGCGAAAGACACCGCTACGTTATTGCTTATTTTATTGTTTAACTTAACTATATTTATGTGTGTTGTGTTTGCTGAAAAATATGTAAATGGTTATACCTAATCTCTGTCTGCCACGTTGTTTCGCTAAAATCTATTATAATTATAGACTGACTGCATTTCGAATACAATGTATATTTAAGGCGATAACAGCCGCGAAACTAGCGCTACTTGGAAATGTTCTTACATCTCCTAAATTAGATAAATTTTCAATAATTTCCGAAGGTTAGATACTAGGGAAACACCTTATAATATGTATTAAATCAGTGTATACCTACTATTTGTCGTTGTGTAGTTGTCCAAAAAAAACATGCACAACAAAAAGCGACCGTTTTAGTTTTGTGTCCCCATTGGCTTGACTTGAGTTAAGAGGGTGCATCCGTGCTGAGCTCGCAACGTCGCATTTTTGGTGATTTTTTGCGATTATTTCACAGAAATCGAATGAAAGTTTCAAATATCCGTCTGTAGTGCACTTCGTTTTTAGTGTACTAATGTGTCCAATGCAATGATTAATGGTGATGGACTTTTATTTTCGTATTAAAAGGATAAAATACTATATCTCATTTAATAAGAAAATAAAAGTCCATCACGATGAATTATTGCATTAGATTAGAAACATTAATACACTAAAGACAAAGTGCACTACAGACGGATATTTGATGCTTAAATTCAATTTCTGTGAAATAATCGCAAAAAATCACCAAAAATGCGACGTTGCGAGCTCAGCACGGATGCACCCTCTTAACTGTGTTGCATTTGGAAATTGGAATTTTATTTAGGAATAACTTGATGCTAATTGCTTTCTTGATGTTCATTATCAAGTGGATCTGATACGGATTTTTCCGAATGCCAAGAATCTAAAGATTCTGTTGTTAATTAATTACATTGCGATTCGATTACCTTGACATGGTGTTAATGGAAAATAGCGTTTTGTAGCATTATTAATTAGTTTCACTGATAATTTCAGGGTTAAACACAGTTATGCCACTGACGTACTATTTACTACACAAATTAAACAATATTAAAAATAAGTGCAATAATTTCACTCGTAGGAATTATGTTATACGTGATGGGGCTAGCAACTAATCGCTATTTTGTTTCCTCTTTCCATATATACGCCCACAATCATGCTATACGTGGCCTTAGATCTTGTTACCCTAGGTTCTGCCTAATACGTAAGGGATAAAGACGTGATATATGTATCTTGCCCTAACATACTGGTATTATATCGCTTTTTCTCTTGTGGTGCCGTTTTATATAATAAAGCAGCATTTGTTTATAATGTGTCGGAATAAATCGGTGCCTATTTTCAATACTAAACAGGTTAATCTGGCAAGAACCGTATGCAATTGTTTCCCAAAAATCCGGATTAAAAATAACGGTCTCTTGAACGATACCTAAATTAAAAAAGTTTTGCGTCATGTACATTATAACAGTTTGGAAAATTTTACCGGTTTCCGAGCCCTGAGGCCTTCCCATGACAGACGTGATGCGTTAAGACTAATGCGATGCAAACCGACTCAGTTCAGGTTTTGCCTGTCATTTTTAGTATGGATCTGACAGCGAGCGAACCTAAACTGAATCAGAATTGAATCAAATTTAAGACGTGATGGTGAGGCCCCTATCTGAGCTTACCTTATCCGCCGTGAAGAAAGAGCGGGACAGATGTTTGGTAGCGAAACCCGTAGGCTTATTGTCTAACTCGCTCGCAATCGCCATCGTGTTCATTTTGACAGTTCATGCATGGGCTGACAATTGGCGTCGGAATCAGCTAGCTGTCACATTTATACATGAACTGTCAAAATGAACACGATGGCGATTGCGAGCGAGTTAGACAATAAGCCTACAGGTGGGAATCGAGTTGTTAGGTCGACACACCACTGGCTGGCACAAAGCCTAGAATCTGAACTGGGAAATACAATGACTCAACTACTTGATTAAGATTTAAATTAAAACAATAGTGACTAACGCTATGTCTGCTTTGTATACGCCGTATAATCTTGTCAGTATTCCGTGAGAAGTTGGTCATTGACAGGACAAAATAAATAAATAAATCTAACTAATATTATAAATGCGAAAGTATGGACGGATGGATAGATGGATGGATGGATGGATGGATGTTTGTTTGTTTGTTACTCAATCACGCCAGAACGGGCCAACGGATCTGAATGAAATTTGGCACACAGATAGAGAGAAGTCTGGAATAGCATATAGGCTACTTTTTATCCCGGAAAATTGCATGGTTCCCGCGGGATAGCGATAAACGAATTCTTTGCAGACGAAGTCGCTGGCAGCAGCTAGTAATAAATAAATATAATGGGACAAATTATACGAACTGACGTCCCGAACAAAGCAAAGCTTGTACTATGGGTACCAGGCCCAGCACGTCTAGCACGACAGCGCACAAGAGTCGCGTCGCGCGCGAGATAGATTGCCCGTCTTTTTCTTATTATTCGTTCTAGAAAGAGACGGGTAATCTATCTCGCGCGCGACGCGACTCTTGTGCGCTGTCGTGCTAGCCAGGCAGGCTCGCGCGCTCTGGTGCTTTGGGCTGTTGCTTCTCTTCCTGCGCAGATGGTACAAGCCCATCAAGGGAATGGGTGAAAATCTTAGGAATCATGTTATTGGCGATGCGGCTAGCAACCCATCACTATTTTTATTCTCCGTTCTATACGCCCACAATCATGCTATACGTGGCCTTTAGGTCTTGTTACCTTAGGCTCTGTCTACCCGGTAAGAGATAAAGACGTGATTAATGTATGTATATGTATGTATGCCTACATTAGCAAAGCAAAGAGTTATTTGTGATTTTGAGCCGCTGTAGAACCTTGTCGTAATTACCGCGCATTTAACTTTACAAATGCGGGCGAAGTCGCGGGCATAAGCTAGTTTTTGGTAAGCGTGTCGGTTAATCCTAGTTTTGGCTCTTGTAGCTTGTTTAAAATAAAATTAACCGGAAAATAATCTATAAAAACTCAGTCTCGATAGCTAATTCTTGTTACGCAAATTCGGAGAAACCCAAAGCAAATTGGAGGATAGAGTCATGTTTATATTGATGTTAGTTTGAAGAATTGACTCTTGAGTTTGAAGCAACTTAAGGCATTGATCGTCAATTAGTTTGAATAATTAACTCTATAGTTTGAAGCAACTTATGGCGATTACTGCCTTCAAAATGTTGTCTTTGTATTTTTCTTTACGCGTGAGGAGTAAAGAAAATCACACGCTTTTGCAAATTTTTGGGTGTTTTTGTTGTTATTCGTGATGAGAAAGTCTATTGGTTAACAAATGCTACGTTGTTTAAAGTACATCGGATTCTTTATTTTTTTACATTTAAATATTTTCATAAATTGTTACCGTTTAGGAGCAATAGGGAATGCAAGCCAAAAAACACCATTCGGTTGAACTTTATTTAAATACCGAACTTTTGCTGATTTCTAAACGACCTACGTTGCAAATGTTGTACAGTCGCCATCAGATATATCGTAGCGGGCGAGGTCCTCAAATAATTCGGAGCATCCTTAAATTTCAATAAATTCGTTACACTGTAAGGTTAATAACATCAGAACACGCAATTAGTCACAAATAAAGTAGCAGCGACTTTTCAATAAAATCGGCACGTCACAGATCGTCAAAGGTATCGATGCAGACAGGCTGACCATAAAGATCGGAACATTTTTGGAAAATATACCTTAACTTTGTGACAAACAGTTTAAATTACAGCGTGTTTATAATAAAATTAGTTTTATAAAATAGAACTACATGCTTTGACTTATAACAGCAGAAGAAGAAAAATTTTATTCGTAAAAAAAGTATTATGGCAATTTAGTGGCCAGTAACAATTTACACTTTATACAACAAAAAGGTTTTATGTTACTAACACAGTGAATTATGCATCGCAGACGCGTACACTATATAGGTGACATATCTTTCAATTTGGCATGACGTTTGAGCCTTATTTGTATTTTGTTTGGAATTCGAATCTATTATTATATACCTAAGGTTTATTTTCCACATATGTTCCGATATTTGTGGTCAACCTGACTGTTTCGATAACTTTGACGACATGTGCTTCCTGATATTTTTAGCTCATTGAACGTCCCGAATTTATTGAAAAGTCGCTGTTCTTATATTTATGACGGATTGCGTGTTCCGATGTTATTAACCATATCTAGTGTAACGAATTTATTGAAATTTAATGCTGCTCCGAAATATTTGAGGACCTCTCCCGCTACGATATATCTGATGGCGACTGTATAAGGGTGCGAGTGCGACCACACCGCCGCTTAAAAAACGGTGACGTTACTGAATCGCAACAAATGTATGAAGAAACGGTGAGAAATCGTGACGCATACGACACGTCACTGCGTAAACGCGGCGGTTTGGTCGCACCCTTAGAGTTGATCATTCATTTACTCGCTTTAGGCTTAAAACCACAAAATTTCATAATACCTTATTCACTAATACCTAATACCCCTAATTTTCAAATTACCATGGGCTCATAATACCTAAAATATCACATTTTTACAAGAGACATTTTGACTTTTCAGGTATTTTTACTAATTTGAAAATTAGGGGTATTAGTGAATAAGGTATTATGAAATTTTGTGGTTTTAAGCCTAAAGCATATCGTCCTATTACTGCAAATACCAGTTATCTGCAAAAAAGTAATTTCGAGATAATTCAATTTTAATGTACGTGAGTTGTTTTGTACCAGAAAACGCGTGTAGTAGTCATTTCAATTATGTTTTTTCTTTAGTATAAACTACGCGTTTTCTGGTATAAAACAACTCGCTAACATTAAAATTGAATTATCTCGAAATTACTTTTTTGCAGATAACTGGTATTTGCAGTAATAGGACGATATACTCGTATGTTTTTTTTCAAACTTTTTGTCTCAGCCGTTTAGTAGGCTTTAGAAAGTACCTGATTTACAGCATTTGAAGGCACGAGTCGCCTTAAGGTAAGGCATTGATCGTCAATTAGTTTCATAGGTCCGTTTTGTATTAAAAGAGGACGCTTAAAATAGTTCCGGAATATTTCAGCAGGCGGTTTGGTTAGCTTGACGAACACCCCTACAAATATTTAAACCCCACCTTAAAGCACCTTTAAGTAACTTTGATCATTGATCTATGTATGGAAACATTTGTCGGCTGTGATTCAAAAAAGCGGGTAGGTAGGTAGCACTCCGGGAGTGTCGGCAGAAGTGAAAACAGCAGCTTAGATTAGATTTTAATGTTGTAACCTCCATGACGCTCAAGACGCGTACCGTACTGGCCGCTCACAAAAAAAACGTACGCATTATCTATATTGACAGACCTCTAACAATGTGCTGATGCTTCCATGTTTTTTTTCCGTGTACCGCTCGGCCCGATGTTACGCGAGTTTTATTCTTGTTTTAAATATCGAATCGTACGCAATGGTAGCTACAAATCAGCTAACTAGATTTACAGGCACTTTATGCTAACGTAAACAAATACATGATTCATTCATCGTGAATACGATAACATTTGCACGTGTATGTGGAACGTCTAATGCTGTAAAGGAGCGTCCTTACCATTACTAAAGGGCAATCAATTCAAGCTTTTTTTTAGCAATAAAGTTTTTCTATTCTATTCTATAATTAACAAACAAAACCTCATGTCTTATCTAACAAGTAACCAAACTGCTATACGATACGACCTTGCCCGCAGTCAATGTAACCGACTTTGAACTCTGATAGTATACCCGTTTTGGAGGACGCTGCATAACAAGGTTAGGAGGAAATTAGCGTTGGTATACACTGTTGGTTGCGGATATTGATAGGTATTTTAAGTATGAGACGATGGATGAAAGACGATTAACTAAACAAATTTACACGGGGAGTGTGAATGGGTGCGTTGGGAGGGGAAGGCCTAGGCGGACGTTCCGTGATCAAATTGGGGACGTTTTGGAAAAAGGTCAGGTCAAGTGTACCCGAAACCGACGAGCATGTATGAAGAGATTGATGAATGTGGATGAAGCGAAAGAGGTATGTCAGGATCGTAGCAAGTGGAACAACGTAGTCTCTGCCTAGTGCCTACCCCTGTGGGAAAGAAGCGTGACGGTATGTAAATCGATCAATCAATCAATTCTTTATTGCAACCATGGTATTTACAAGATGTTCTTATTTACTAGCCAGTACATACATGGACCCTACTAGGGCGTAGCAAAACTTAAAACTAAATCTAATAATAAGTAACATTATATAATCTATAGAAGTAGGTACCCTAATATATTTTAAAAACCAACAGAACACAACTCTTACACACTCTTACTTCGTATATATACCTATTAACTTGCGATGTATGTATGTAAACTCTTTATTGTGCAAAATAAATATAAAAGAAATACAATTGACAAACACTGATGTACATGCAAAAAGGCGGACTTATCCATTCAAGGGATCTCTTCCAGTCAACCTTTGAGTGGATGTGAGGAGTATTTTATTAGGGACGGACGAATAAGTGTATGTATGTACGTAAATTATGATTGTCCGTCCGGGTGGACTCTTGCGACTCAATTTTGAAGCCGATATCTTAGAGGGTTCCCAGATAAGTAATGCGAACTCTGATAGCGACTACAAATAAATAGTTCTTCGAGTATTCCAAATATTTCTGAGAAATTTCTGCATTTTAAAATGAATCATCCCATTTTACGCATAACAACATTTATAGCAGTGTCATTTATGTTGATGATATTATTATCGTGTGTGGTTGTGGAACTTGTGGATGACTAAGAATGATAACTCGGGGAATTGGTTCAAATTACTGTGCATTGGTTTGGCGTCTGGGTTTATAAATATTGTAGGTCTTTGGCCTACAATAGGCATATAAAATATCATAGAATTGTTACGAAATATTTCAACAGGTGGTTGGGGGAACTCAATTTTCGGTTTCAACCTATGTATGAAAAAATTTGGCGATCGCAGTTAAAAAAATCTTGAATCAATTCATAGGGGTGCGCTCAGATCGCGAGATCGCTTAGAGCAAATCGCTGAGAAATCGCCGGACAAATCGCTAGTGTCTAAGGGCCCTAACTCGAAATACTCTGTTGTATGGGAGCCCCCCTTAGTTATTATTATTATTTTGATTTTAGTATTTGGTGTTGTAGCCACAATAAAAATACTTAATCTGTGCAAATTTCAACTGTCTAGCTATTACGGTTCTTGAGATATAGCCTGGTGACGGACGGACGGACGGACGGACAACGAAGTCTTAGTAATAGGGTCCCGTTTTTACCCCTTGGGTACGGAACCCTAAAAAGCTTCTGCCCGCGACTTCGTCTACGCAGAATCACGCCTCTTGAATCACTGTATCTATTAAAATAAGCCGCATGAAACAAAATCCGTTGCGTAGTTGTAAACATTTAAGCATACATATGGACTGACAGACAGTTTAATATTATGTAGTGATAAGCAACCACTAAGAATTGTTTGATTGGTCTCCTCATAGTATCGAAATGTATGGAACATTTACGCTTAGTCGGGGTTCGGACACCCATCTATACCATATATCTTTACGCAAATGCATCCACTTCGCGTATATCAGATATATCTGTGGGAGAACCGGCCGCAGTCATCGGCCTTCACCTCGCTATCCTCGGATCAGCCCTTTGTCGTCCAAGCGTTTGCTAAAAATAGCGGATTGCTTTAATTTGTCATTGCAATGGACCTTGGCGCGACTTCCGTCGCTTACAGGAAGTCTATATCTGTACCTATAGTTCTACAGGGATAATTGTGTTGTTTAGTATTTGCCTAAATGCATTTAAATGCTTTTAAACTTATCTGACAAGATAGGAGCGACATCAAGGCGGCTCAAACTTCTTGTAGGCATGTAGCTCTCGCATTGGATTGTATTTGTTTTGTATAGCCACAGAAAGCGTTGTCTCCCAGACGATACGCCATAATCCGTCTGTTATAGTTATAGACGCAAAGGCCAACTTGTTTAAATGGTAGGTCGTTTGTTATGTAGACAGAAAGTTGGTCCCATCGTCTTACCTAAGTGTTGTATCTATTGTTAATGTAATTAAGTAATCAATAATAATACTCACTAATCCACTAGTCCTGCCGCCGAGTAATTTAAAAAATGAATTTGACAGGACAATCTGACAGCAATTGACTTTACTTTGTCCCAAACTGAGTCACATCGTGCTACGCAAAGCGTGATATACCTTACGTCGGCACGTAAGTCGGCACGATGACGAGTCACGTGGAGGGGATCTGCGCACCCACGGATACCGTATTTTATACTTCTGCGCATACAAGGTCAGATTTAGACTTACGTGCCGGCACTTATAATTGACAGCGGCGGGAGAGATTTGTCGAGTCGCGAGTCGCGTCGCGCTTGTCCTCGTGCTAGACGTACAGTTGCGTTGGAACCGGCGTTGCAGGAAACTTGTGTTTGCGTGTCATCGCTTTGGCGTCGATTTTGGTACGACAAAATGGCCGACGACGAAAATAAAAACGCCGAAAATTAAATGATTGTGAGGTTGCGGCGTGTGTGGAAGGAAAACGATTGAAACTGGTGATTGGACCTGTTTGTACATCATGTTTTATGTAAAATAAAGAATTTGATTGATTGATTGATTGAAACTAATTTCAAAAGGGTTTCGTTGCAGTTGCGTTGCGCCGTCTGTTCTGTAGGCTTATTGTCTAACTCGCTCGCAATCGCCATCGTCTTCATTTTGACAGTTCATGCATGGGCTGACAATTGGCATCGGAATCAGCTAGCTGTCACATTCATACAAGAACTGTCAAAATGAACACGATGGCTATCGCGAGCGAGTTAGACAATAAGCCTACTGGGCCTAACAGGCACGCGGACCGTATGTGTGTAGAGTGGCACAATAATAATGTTAAATATAACTTAAATAGGTTATGTCAAACTGACCTCTTGCTACTCACGCCGTCTAGTAACACTTTCATGACCCATAAATCTGGAACACGTTCCCAATAACTGCAATACTATTGTATCCTCCGCATGAGAAACGGAAAGGTCAATCTCAGTTAACCGAGTCTATCTCTGGCCATGCAAAGCTAGGAATAGCGTAATGTTTACGCCTTGCATACGCAGTGAGCTCGCGATTTGTGTTGTATTACCGCATATATCTTTACACCTTGACACGAAACGTACGTGCGTTTGTTTGTTTACCTTTCGTAGAGGAATTAGCGAATAGATTGGGTAGTTTGATACATACACATACACAAATTACGTCTATATCCCCTAAGGGATAGACAGAGCTCAAGGTAACAAGAGCCAAAGGCTACGTTTAACATGATTGGGAGCGTATGGCCTATACACACGCCTGTAGCTTGCACATTTTTGCGCACACATACCTATGTCAAATTTCATACTAAGCATGACATAACAGAGCAAGATACTTGCACAAAAATGTGCTAGCTACTGACTTGTGTATTTCAGGCCCATAGGTGGAAGGGAAATCTAAATTTTGCCCCTTCCCTCGATGGGCTTTTGCCATTGGCGCGGGAAGAGAAGCAACTGGTACATTCTATGATTTTTCTTTGCTCCCAGACTAGCATAGAAATCTAGGAGTATCTGGGAAGGTATCGGGGGGGTTCTTCTATGAATAATTCTTATTTAAATGACCCCTCTTTCCCCTTAACAATATACATGTATGTATATGCATAGAAATATAATTCGCGTAACTAACGGATTCGCGCGACAACCACTTTACCAGCAGGTCGACATTTAAATTTCAGTGTGACCTTTTTTTTTTGCAAGGCAGACGGAGTCTACGTTAGCGCTGGGGCGGAAATTGTGTTCTGTACCTACTCGTATCTATGTAGAGTTATATAGTGTGGGGGAAACTAAATGGAAGCGGTTGTTACAAAATATTGTCCACTAGATTTACTTAGTTTAGCGTAGCGTGTATCTAAGGAGAGTGGAATAACGGACTGTGACTGTGTTTAATTTGCATTTGGATAGATTATCAATCTAATCTAATAACTTTAAACGAACAATTATTGTATATAGGGTTCATGAAATTCAGTATGTTAGGGGGTTTCGGGGGCGATAAATCGTGATAGGTGATATTTTTTGAAAACGTACCAAAAAAAACGAGCAAAGCTCGGTCAATCAGGTGCTATAGATAGACCGACCGCTTAACTGGGTCCTCGCCCGCGCGGCACATGGGCGCGGGGTAGGTGACAAAGGGGGCCGAGAGAGATGCGGGTGGCAGGCGGACTACCCGCCCGCACCACTCTCGGTCCCCTTTGTCGTCCTAACCCCTGCCCCCATACCCCTGTTAAGCGGTCGATCTATAGCTACTATAGCTTAAAATGTAGTCGACCTACTGATTTAACGTTTTCTATAATTTTTAATTCTTTTGCTATATTTGTTAGCCTTTTTATTGATTTGATATCCTATTAAATACAATTCGCTTTGTTAGTAGGCATGACTTATACAATTAGTTTTAGTTAATTTTTTCTTGGATATTCCATCTCCATTATCTGTCGTTTTTTTTTCATCCATTGTTTCAATTTTAGTGACATCATCCACCCACCGTTACATAAGTCTTCCATAGTATTATGAATGCAAAAATAACGTGTCTCTTCCGTCTTATTCTTATTATCTCTACACGTCATAACCTTTACACAGATCTTGATAAAATTTGACAAGAAAATGTTTCAAATTGTACCTAATGCGTCAAAAGAAAGAAAGAAAGAAAGAAAAAATGTTTATTACCACTGATGATGATGATTCCTCCTTTAACTCCTCATGGAGCATAGGGCCTCGACAGTCTTTCTTCAGACTTTTCTCGACAGTCTTCGCCCAGGTCATCCCGGCAGCTTTGAGTTCCGCCGTGATGGATCTCTTCCAGGACTCAGTGGGACGACCCTGTCTTCTTCTTCCGCCAACGGGGTTCCATTCCAAGGCTACTCTGCTGATGCTCGCGTCAGGACCCCTTAGGCAATGGCCTATCCATCCCCATTTTCTATGGAGCAGGGGGCATAAAAACACAAAAACAAAAATAAAAAGCTTAGTGGTTAATGGTTCGGCGTCAGCAAATGCTGCCAGTGCCAGCTCACACGGGCGACACTTCGGCGCTGCAAAAGGGTGACTTCCAAAACTACAATGAAAAGTGTACAGTCAAAGGCATAAATAAATGTACGTTACTAAGACGTCAAGAACATCTATACGCCTTTATGGCAAAAACAATAAGGCCGGTGACACATATATTTGACATGATGGCTGTATCGTTATTTATGCCCTCTATTGTACAAGAGTGATTCCGGAATAATTCTGAGAATCCTTGTGTAGTATGAGTCATCATTATCCTAGCGTTTTTTCACGGCATTTGCCACGGCTCAGTGAGTCTGGGGTCCGCTTTGACAACCTAATCCCAAGATTTGGCGTAGGCACTAGTTTTTTACAGAAGCGACTGCCATCTGACCTTTCAACCCAGAAGGGTAACTAAGCCTTATTGGGATTAGTCCGGTTTCCTCACAACTTTTTTTTTTTTCTTTATGTGAATAGGAAGGCAAACGAGCAAGTGGGTCACCTGATGGTAAGCGATCACCACTGCCCATAGACACCCGCAACACCGGAGGGATTGCCGATGCGTTGCTAACCTAGAGGACTTAGATGAAATGCCTCTTGTGCCCGTAATTTCCCCGGCTGTCTTACTCTCCACACCGGAACACAGCAGTGTAAGCACTGCTGCTTAGCGGCAGGATTAGCGAGTAAGATGGTGGTAGCGATCCGGACGGACCTTGCACAAGGGCCTACCACCCGCAACCGAGGTTTTCCTTCACCGAAAAGCTCATGGCAAATTTCAAATGTAATTTCGCACATAAATTCCGAAATACTCAGAGGTGTCACGAATGCCACAGATCAAACCACTAGGCTACCACGGCTCTATGAGTGATGATGATGACTAATAACATCATTAACATGTTTTTCCTCTTATTTCAGGTATCCAGCACGCTATCGGCGGTCTCGCCTCCAAACCCGAGCGTGATCTTCTCATGCAGGACTTCATGACGGTCGAGACGACCAATTTCCCCCACGAAGGCTCCAACCACACGCCTGCGCACCACTATTCAGAGTTCAAATTCAAGACGTACGCGCCTATAGCGTTCAGATACTTCAGAGATCTGTTCGGGATACAGCCGGACGATTTTTTGGTGAGTTAAATAATAATAATAATAATTTATTTTGTACATACATTTGGTGCGTTACAAAGAGAAAAACATTATTCAGTTGTACAATAGGTCAGATGAAATTGTGGTCGAAGCTTTCCACCCCTAAACTAGGTGTTAAACCTGTGCCTTAGGGGCTTGAGTTCGCCGGAAAATTCAGTGTCGAAACAACATGGAAAAGTACTGTGTAACAGCAGAGGAGAACCGACTCTAATTAGACAAGTAAAGTACTGTAAGGAAATGAATAAAAAGTCTAAAGATAAAAAATAACAAAGAAAACAAACAAATAAAATATATTCATCATATAATATTGTAAGTAGCGGAATAGCGAGGTAAATATTTTGTGTTTATTTATATTCATCATCATCATGTCAGCCGAAAGACGTCCACTGCTGGACATAGGTCTTCCCCAAGGCTCTCCACTCGGACCGGTCCTGTGCCTTCCGCATCCACCGCAATCCCGCGATCCTGATCAGGTCGTCGCTCCATCTTGTTGGGTTAAATAGATTTGCCCCTATATAAAATTTCTAAACGACATTGAAAATTAGAATTGCCCTTGCTCCTAGATGCAAAAGGTTGTAAAATTGTTCCCGACGTTTTGAAAAGGCAGATCAGGAGTACCCGAAACCGGCGAGCATGTATGAAGAGATTGATGAATGTGGATGAAGCGAAAGAGGTATCTCAGGATCGTAGCAAGTGATCTCTGCCTAGTGCCTACCCCTGTGGGAAAGAAGCGTGACGGTATGTACATATATATATGTATTAACTTGCGATGTATGTATGTAAACTCTTTATTGTGCAAAATAAATATAAAAGTAGTATTTGCCAGTGATGGGACTCGAATCACGTTTCACTCGAGTCACTCGAGTAGTTTTACTGTCACTCGGACTCGAGTGAAAAATAAGTTGACTCGGCTGTCGAGCGACTCGAGTCAACTCGAGTCGCCTAAAAATTCACTCGGCCGGCGAGTGACTCGGACCACTCGAGTTGACTCGGGCCACGCGAGTTGCCAGTACTGACTCGAGTGAGAAAGTCAAGTTAAGACGATTTGGGCATAATTATTCATAGGTGTTCTGTCATAAATTGTTGGTTATGGTTAAAGTTATTGTTAAAGTAACTTCGTGCTACTGACGCTATGATGACGTGATATTTTACAAGAGGACGGCCAGCAGACTGAAAAAATCATGACTCGTATCACAAATTCACTCGAGTGACTTTGGCCATATCATCACTCGAGTGAAAAAAAAATCACTCGAGTCCAACGTTCACTCGGATGGTACTCGAGTGATTCGGGTTTTTCGAGCGAGTGACTCGAGTGAAAAATGTCTCTGCGGGTAAGAGGCGTGGCGGTATGTATGTATGTATGTACCCTTACGGGGTAAACGGAGCCCTAGGTTAGCAACCCGTCACTATTTTGATTCCCCTTTCCTATACGCCCATAATCACCCTAAGCCTAAAGCCACAGGTCTTGCCTTAGGCTCGGCCCTGTCTACCCCGTAAGGAATAACGCCGTGTTTTATATACCTACGTAAGAAGCATTTTCCCCTTCATTAGTCACACTTCCCCATGAAAAAAATTTCGTTTCATGTTTTGATTTATCACTAAGGCAACAATGTATTATTTATTTGACAAGGTGTTTCCTTGGAACACAATCTACGTCACGTGAGCGTCACGTAAACTTTTGTAACATATTTTCGTAATAAGCATCTATAAATAAGTTTTGTTTGAATACAAATCGTCAAATCGGTCGTGAGTTTCTGCGTCATATCATGAACGTCATCAGCGTTGCAAACAATATCTGGTTTCTTTTACGTCTGGAATCATTAGTACCGTTATCGATATTGCATGACGTCATTATTTGGGTGGATCAACATATCTTGTTGATATGAATTAGACGGTCATTAACGTGTGATTACATATCGTGATCCATATCACGAAATACTGATGCGTATCGCAGCAAATCAGACTGTTTTAAAAGTAAGTAAAGTTCTGTCCCGTTAGGAGGCTAATCCCCCTTATTCATAATTTCATAAACGCTCTATTCTGCTAATTTAATAGTGATCGTTTGTCCTTATCTGTGAAAGGTAAATATCATAATGACAATTGTAAACCACACTTTATTAAATTGGAGATCCTAACGTTTCCTTGTTTGTATATTTATGAAGTGGCCACATTTGTCAAGCAGAATCTCGACCGGTTTCAATGTTTCAGCAGTAAACGACTTAAAAGTAAACTACTTGCTACCCCATCAAGGACAGCCCTTCTATCAAAAAGCATCTTGGGGATGGGCCCTAGAATATACAATAATCTCCCAAGTACAATTAGAAATACTGAAAGTTTTTTGGAGCTTAAGACTTCTTTGAAACTGTTTTTAATTAAGAAAGCTTACTATGCTGTGAAAGATTTTTTAGGAGATACAATCCAGTGATTTTATACTAGTAATGATATTTGTAAATAAAACTTTATTATTCGATAAATGATTATATACCTAACTAACATAAAGTACCTAATTTATTTTGACACTGTATTTCTGTAATTTTGACATTATTTCTGTAATTTTGATATTGTATTTTTTTGTAAATGAGCATGCTGCATGCTATAATGCACGCTATTTGTATGCCGACAGGCAAAGCATAGTGAAACAAATTAAGTTATACCTAAGATCTCTGTAAACCTATGTCTTGACAAATAAATAAATATTCATTCATTCATTCAAAACGATTGCTAAGTTAGCAAAAGCCTATAGAGCGATTATGAATAAGGGGGTAAGCCTTCTTCTTAAACTTAAGCCTAGGCTCTTGTCGTTGGAGTAATTTTCATGTGGTCCTTTCCAGGGCCTTTTCTATGACTTCCTGATACGACACGACTTCTACCCTCTCACCTGCTCCATTAATGTTCTTCTAGGCCTTCTTCTCTTCCGCTTTCCTTCAACCTTTTCTTCAATTATGATCTTAATGTATTCGTCGTGTCGTATCAAGTGTCCCAACATCTTTCCTCTTCTATTCTCAGGAGGCTCTAAGTAGTACAGTTTATTAGAAGATATGTTGTGATAACGTCATATAAATTGATGAACGCCGGCTGCACTCACGAAAATGACTCGAATATGTTAATTTATAAATCACGTAAAACTATAGTCCTTAAACCGACCTTACAGACAATCGGTTTTTTTCATCAAGTCAGTTTCCAAGCCATGTTTGGTAAAAATCAGTCCAGCACTCCAGCAGTTTGAAGAGTATTTAGCACTTTTCCAAAATGGTGTAAAGCATTTTGGGCAAACAATTGTTTTTTTTTTACATTTGGTTACTCGATTAATGACAGGGGGGTTCAAATTTTAATTTAATTTAATTTTTATTTATGAAATTCATTAGCGAATGAACAAGGTGTTGCTGATGTCAAGCGATCACCACTACCCATCTTGTAGCATGTAGATTATCTATTGTATATTTGCCCAGCAGTAGAATGTACGCAGGATGGGTTATTAAATAACACGCCCTTACTTTCTGTAGGCAAACCGCCATATTTTATTCAAAAAGGTAAACGAGAAGGGACCATCGGGCCTTGGTTGAACAATTCGCGCGTGAATATTGTATGCAAATTGCAGTGTTGGGTTTGAAAAATGATAAGCTTTTCGTTATAAAAATCCTTATTAATACGAGTTTTCTGACTATACAGTCAAGGGTATAAATATATGTACCCATGTTACCAAGACGTCAAAAACATCTTTACCCCTTAATCCACAAACAATAAGGTCTCTCTCTCTTTCTCTCTCTCTCTCAAACATTACATTAGACCCGTTGAAATATACCGGAACAATTTCAAGATACCTTTCATGTCTTCCCCAGATGTCAATGTGCAGCGCACCACTACGCGAGCTCGGTAACCCGGGCGCTTCGGGCTCCATATTCTACCTGACCAACGACGACGAGTTCATCATCAAAACAGTGCAGCACAAGGAGGGGGAGTTCCTGCAGAAGCTGCTGCCGGGATACTACTTGAACCTCGATCAGGTGAGCCTCTGGGGTGTTCGGGTGTCTTCGGGTCTTTTTGTTCAGTTCAAATTCTTGATTAATTTGATACTTCCTATCATTTGAAAAACAGCGCCTTCTCTCGTCCCTGGTGAGCAGTAGATGTTCCACGGGAGTTTGTAATTGTGTCGTACAGACACATCATTCAAACAGAGGACGCTTAGCGACAAATATTCGCATAGTAACAAGGTCACGTGACAGTTAGTAACAGATAGAAAAATTCGAAGGCTTACTCACCTGCTTTACGTGGTGTAAGGAGGGGTATAGCACGCGTCACAGAATGATGAGGATCCGGCTTCGATTCCCGGCCATAGCTTTACTTTTCGGATTTTTCTATGTGTTCTAATTTTCAGTGTCGTTTAGGATTTTTTTTATTCATGCCTTCGGAAAGACCATCGTTAATCATTATCAAAACCATCACCACAATAACACCGTACAGGGGCCTTGCCATGACGTCCTAATTCCGACTCAGTTCAAGTTTTAGCTGTCACTTTTAGTATGAATCTTACAGCGAGCGATAGGTTAGCTCGCTGTCAATCGCATTAAGACGTCATGGTAAGGCCCCTGGTGTTTCACTTCTCTCCGAAGCATCCTCAGGGGATACTGACAAGTAACATAGAACAACTGCTGTAACGAACCATTTTGACTTCGATTTTTTTCACAGAACCCTCGCACGTTGCTACCAAAGTTCTTTGGTCTGTACTGCTACCAGTGCAACAGTAAGAACGTGCGTCTAGTCGCGATGAACAACATCCTGCCATCTTCAGTGAAACTGCATCAGAAATACGATCTCAAAGGGTCCACTTACAAAAGGAAAGTAAGTATTGATTACAGCGCCATCTAGTTTACGCCACATAAAACATCAAATGGAATATAATATAATGCAAAAGTCTGGTTCGCGCGCGGAGTACACACTATTCGGAAGCATATAGTATTTGTATTGTAATATAATAATGTAATATTGTAATACAAATACTCTTTATTGAATACTACAAATCAGTACAAGACAATACAGAAACAAAAGAACAAAGTATACAATAGGCGGTCTTATCGCTTAATAGCGATGCAACATGCAACATGGCTCGGTTAACCTTTTGTATGCCAAGTGCCGGGTCCAGAACAATTTTTTTGATCTCTGAAATTGGTATTATTTGAGACAAATTAATTCACTCTGTTAGTTTCCGGATATTTTAAGAGTCAGTCACGAAACAGACAGAGACGGCATTATACACTCATCAAATTTGTCTAGGGATAATGATTAATTCAAGGTTTTTTTGAAGTGTGCAGATTATAAGGAACTTAACAGAGAGTGATGCAATGTGATGCAATTTATGATGTAATTTTTATTGAATGAATAAATAATCTAATCTAATCTATCTTATCTTTTACTAATGCGATCCGCAAGTATAGCAGAAAAGTGACTATTCGTTGTGCGCCATCTAGGTTGCTCCACATCAAACATTAAACACTTGAGATAGTAACGGAAGGCATAAATATATGTATGCCAAGTGTATGTGTTACCAAGACGTCAAAACTATACACCTTTATGCCAGAATAAAATAAAGTCAGATATATTTGCCATGATGGCTGTGTCGATATTTATGCCACTGTACAATGTATGTGAGCGATTTTCTCAAAAACTACTGCTAGCTTATTACGTAACTCGCTCGCAATCGCCATCGTGTTCATTTTGACAGTTCTTGTATGAATGTGACAGCTAGCTGATTCTGATGCCAATTGTCAGCCCATACATGAACTATCAAAATGAACACGATGGCGATTGCGAGCGAGTTACGTAATAAGCATGCAGATCCGATTTTAATGCGGTCTTTTATGTTTTCAACTTTTATTCCATCAGGCAAGCAAAGCTGAGCGGCAGAAAGGCTGCCGCGCAACTTACAAGGACCTGGACTTTATGGAGCATCACACCGAAGGCATATTCTTAGAAGCGGAAACTTATCAGGCACTTATCAAAACTATGCAGAGGGACTGCCGGGTGTTAGAGAGTTTTAAGGTTTGTCTCATGCCAGATGAGTTCCAGTTATTATTAGAGGTAGTAAGCGAGTGGTGCGTGCGTGCTTGCGTGCTTGCGTGCGTGCGCGCCTGTGTGTGTGAGAGAGAGAGAGAGAGAAGAGACATGTAGAAAAAAAACCAAACGTTACTATTTGTACAGATCATGGACTACTCGCTACTGGTGGGCATCCACAATTTGGACGAAGCGCAGCGCGAGAAGACCGAAGCGAGGAAACTGACGGATTCCGGGCAGAGCGACGGGGAAGACGAGGGCGCCAAGAAGAGCGGGCTCAACAGGACCAGGTGAGCGCTGGCTGTAACCGGATCGAACCGGTTTTAACTAGTAAAAACCGGATGATTATTTTTATAGGAAATTAGGTACTGTGGTATTTTTGAGAGGCTTAAAATAAAGAGGGTTTGAGAATTAGGTTGTTTGTTTGTGTTTGTAGTTCTAACTCGGATCATTTGTAGATGACTTGTTTTTTGAGAGATCTGAAAAATTTCATCATAAACTAAATAGGAGATGGTATACATTTATTTATAGTTTTTTTTTTGCTTTTCTTTCAAAAACAAGTCGGTGTATGATTGATTCAGTTCTGAATTAAAAACATAAAAAATATATATAACCTAAGTTAGACTTGTGAGATAGCTTCTTATTCTTACCCCCTTATTCATAAACGCTCTATAGGCCTCTGCTAACTTAGCAATCGTTTGTCCTTATCTGTGAAAGGTAAATGTCAAAGTGACAGATAAGGACAAACGTTTACTAAGTTAGCAGAAGCCTAAAGAGCGTTTATGAATAAGGAGGTTAATTTTTTATTTTCAAAATCATTGTCAAAATATGTATTGTATTACTACAATGGTGATGCCTTATTTTTTTTCGTTAGTCTTGACCATTGGCAGTTTTTTTTTTTTTTTTTTTCATTTTTTGTTCTCTAGGGTGGTGGCTATATTTTTATAAATAATATTTTCAGATCAGACAAAGAGGATTTCGGTGCTCAAGTGAAAAGGACGCAGTACGATTTGTTTAATATTTGAATGTCCTAAACACAGTAACCAGCATTATGTGATAGTGCCCTGACTAGCTTTTGTCGACATTGATAGAATTGCTTTTTATCGATAAAATTACGTATGACTATGATGGGATTTTTTTAGTAAAGTATCTTTAGGTGCATTATTAATAAGCAGGTACAGTCAAAAGACGTTAAAAAGCTATAGATAAAAAGTAAAAAAGGTAAGGGTATAAAGTTAAAAAAATATTTTGTTTTGTGGAACAGGACGGAAGTCAGAATAATAATATATTTAAATATCTTAATTTTTATTGATACTCACTGATAGTAGATGTCACTACAGCATCTTAACGGAAGAAATTCAAAAATAAAAAACCAGTATTCGTAAAAACTTTACGCGACCTATTACATAGTTGGAAAGAGACAGACAATCATTGCAAAAGTTGCAAAAGCGTACTAATTAAGGGCAATCAACTAGGTATTTATTTATTTACATTTGGAATTGGAATCGAAAAATATATTTTTTTTTTTATATTTCTGAATGACACTGGAAATTAGAAACTAGAAAAATCTGAAAAGTAAAGCTATGACCAGCTATGAGTGGTGTAGCAGTATAGCACGCTTCACGGAATGGTGAGGATCCGGGTTCGATTCCCGACTATAGCTTTACTCTTCGGTTTTTGAAGTGAAAACTTCTTTAGGGGCGTTGGGCACTTTTTTGGAAGGGTAAAAATGTTAAACTCGCGTCAGACGTAAGTCGGAGGGAGAGTTTAAGTACCAAGATATCAGGATCTTCTAAGAGCTTATTTTGAAATACGAAAGAAGCTAGATTAAATTTTTGAAGTGTAAGTACGTTAATTTCGTCGCTTTAACGTATGTGCGTTTGGCCTTGTGGTATAAGGTGTGGAATAACAGTGCGTTCTCTCAAGTGACCGCAGTTCGTATCTCGTGTAGAATAAGTTTTTTTTTTTCTTTTTCCTTTTTGCGCGAGTGTGCGTGTGTGTAGTTTTCACTTCTGCCGGCACTCCCGGAGTGCTACCCGGTGTTTTTTTGTGTTCTAATTTTCACTGTCGTTTAGAAATTTAATTTGTAACGGGGAAAAATCTAAAATTTTATCTACCAATGTCGACAAAAGTGGACTAATTCATTTTGTTCTAACTCTAACCATCCGTCTCGTGATCTTCGTCTTCTAACATGCAACTGAACATAGTCTAAAGCCGGGTACTCATCTGCGAAATGTTACAGCATTTTACAGTAACCAACACCCTGGCGCCTATTTCAGCAACATGATAATTGTTATAGAGGCGCAGAGGCGCGGGGTAGGACGACAAAGGGGCCCGAGATGTGCGAGCGGGGAGTGCGCCTGCCGCCCGTATCTCGGCCCCCGCGGTCGTCCCGCCCCGCACCCCTGTACCGCGCGGGCGAGGACTCATTTAGTCGGTTTATAGTGACAAGTGTCAATTCTGTTTACATTACAAACTAGTGATGTAACGAATATTCGCATTCGCATTCGCGAATATTCGCATATTTTCTGCATATTCGCATTTGCATCCGCATTCGCAAAATTACTGCGAATGTTTTGCGAATATCAAAAAAGAATTGAGGGTACCTAATAGTTGTTTAATTATATTATTATCGCAGCCCGGTAAGGTAGATAGCCCCTAGATTGGCTTGGTGCTAAATTAAATAGCCCTTTTAAATCTGGCAACACTGAGCGGAATGACACTTCAATCGGATGCGTTCGTATCAACTCGGCTATTCTCGGAACAAAAACCAAACGGAACGCACTTCGTTCGAACGGTACTGCCACCAAGGTCACCAAGCCATAGAGAAATGGCGCAAAATTTTAACAAAAACTGAATATTCGCATTCGTGAATGTTAGCAGCAGATATTCGCGAATGTCCAAAATATGACATTCGTTACATCACTATTATAAACTCGACCAGGGCCCTATTTTATAAAGCTACAAGTTAAAATTTACAAGCGGAAGTCTCTGTCTAACACATAGGGTCAGAAAGAGACTTCCGCTTGTAAATTTTAACTCGTAGCTTTATGAAATAGGGCCCTGAATCTACGCCGGTTGGCTTCATGTTGGCTGCGCCTTACATTTTGAATTGTTACATGGGGGTGTGAGTCGGGTTACCTCCACGTGTGATCAAGAGCTGCGGTTCGTTTTTGGATCCGTCCGGGAAGAGCAGTGTTTGGTCCGGTGCACCCTGGGCATCGGCTAATGATTTCCTGGCAGTTTCTGAAGGATACCATTGACCGTTGGCTAAGAGCCCGACAGGGGAGGGGGTCTTTTGACCATGTTACCGTAAAACGTTGCCGACATTTTGTCACAAGATTTTTGAATATATATATTTTTTACTTTGACATTGGCGAAGTTGTCACTATAACGACTTGAGACGCCATAAATAAGAAGAAGAATTGTCACATGTCTACGACAATTGTCAACTTTGTGGAATATATGGCTGGTGTGCAAGTGGCTCGCGAGCCTGCTGCGAGCGCGACACACTACACTAGGTTTTTGGGTTATTGTTACGTTCAAAAATTACGGTTATAGCTCGCAGATGAGTACCCGGCTTAAAGCCTTAACACAAGAAAAATCGTGCAAATAGCATATATATTATAAGGTCTTTTCATTCTTAACTGACAAAATTCAAAACAACAACAAAATTCTAACCTCAATGTACAAATTTTTGTAAAGAATAGGGTGTTTTTATGTTATCAAATAAACCTGAGGCAATATTTTGTACATAATTTTGCTGATATTTTATCTCCAGTTCCTTTATTTACGATGAAATAGTTAAAAAATAACAAAGATGAGACGTTTTTAGGTTAGAATTTTGTTTACCAAATAGGACAGTTATGAACGAAAATACCTTATATGTATAGCGTTATAATTTTAAAACACATTGTACTGATGACGATTAGTGCAGTGGGCAAGGACCTTAAAAATTAAATTACACGAATTTTCTTGTAAGTGGTGCCCTTAACAATGTCTTGCATGCAATCTCAAACATGCCATAACATAGATATACGAGCAATTGTCTTCAAATGAGCTAACAAGTTGACAGTCCAGTATTGTATATACGTATATAGTTCTTAAACACGTGCCATAACTGTGGCTAAAGCATGCAGCCGTGAAATATAACTATAATAACATAGAGTTAAATAGGTAGGTACATACAATGATATTACATATAGGTAAACTGGGAGTAGATATGTCACTACCGCGCCCGAGTTGAAGATTCATAAATGACCCAATTGTCTTATTTACCTCAAACAAGCCACAGTATGAGTAGTCCGTGACAGTTGACAGAGGGAACGTTTTTCAAACGCAATTTACTAGGAACGTAAGATATCTATACTATGTAATATCATTGGGTACATATAGTAGTTTTTTTTTCATATCGTAAGTTAGTTTGAACAAAATTTTCTTTTCTAAATTGTAAATAACTTGTTTGCTAGAGCGAGACAACGTTACTCGAAGTGTTTCTCACTCTAACGTATAACGTTGTTGCCTTTATCATTATTAGTTTACTAAATTGAACTTCTATTAATTTTCTATACTTACCTAAATATACTCGTAACTAGACATAGTATATTGAGTATTTTCTTCTGTAAGTAAATTTTGACTTAGATTGTCATGTAGTATATTTCAATGTAGGATATAATTCTATGAACTAACTTCTTATTCTAGTATTAATGTATTTAAACTATTGATATGATATTATGATCTTAGAACCCATGTATGAACATACCTTACTACTACTTAACACACCCTCACACCCTTTTAACCTTTTGCGCCGCTACTGACTTGTAATGAAATAAGTGCATGCACAATAAAGGGTACGTATTAAAATACATAAAGTTTAAAATGTATAGTGGGTTTAAATACATACCTAATGGTTCAAAATATATAATGTGATTTTCTCAGAAAATGACAAATTAACAGGATTGTTCTAAAACAAACCTAACCTAACCTAAACCAATCTATAGATTACGATATCAAAATAGTTCATTTAGCTAGTAGTTTTACAGAAAATAGCATTATATATTTTGAACCATTATGTATTTTAACCCATTATACATTTTAAACTTTATGTATTCTGATTAGCTCCCACACTAAAATACACTTTCGTTTGACAAGATAAACTGGCGAAAAGATTAAAAACCCGATACTTCAGGTATCACAGATGCAGTGGTGCGTTCGAATGCCTGTAAAATTTCATAATTTTACAGGCATTTGGCGAAAGTCAAGTAAACGCATATAAGCGTCGGTGGCAGTGAATGCGTTAATGAGTGCTAACTGTATGCGTTTGGTGGCAGGTCGATAAACCGACAGCGGCTGGTGGCACACTCCACGGCGATGGAGAGCATCCAAGCCGAAAGCGAGCCCATTGACGAGGAGGACGATGTCCCGTAAGTATTGAAACTTTGACCTTTTAGCCGCCGAAAAGGTTAAACAAAATAAATATCAAAATATCATGGGACACATTACACCAATTGGGAATCGATGATTATTTCAAAAGTCTTTGGTGATTTTTCTATTGATAGGAATAACCATCCTCATCATCAGGTGACACACTTGCTCGTTTGCCTTCCTATTCATATAAAAAAAAAGTGTAATAAATTATAATTCGTTGCATGCAGGCCGGGCGGTATTCCAGCAAGGAACGCGCGCGGCGAGCGTCTGCTGGTCTTCCTCGGCATCATCGATATCCTCCAGTCCTATAGACTTCGGAAGAAGCTGGAGCACACCTGGAAGAGCATGATCCACGACGGGGTGAGATCTTAATCTATTTGATTAATTAGATGCTGTTGGCTTATTGTCTTACTCGCTCGCAATCGCCATCGTGTTCATTTTGATAGTTCATGTATGGGCTGACAATTGGCATCAGAATCAGCTAGCTGTCACATTCATACTAGAACTGTCAAAATGAACACGATGACGATTGCGAGCGATTTAGACAATAAGCCTACTGAGCCCCTAGTGTAAGTTTTCGCATATAAAAACGACTCGAACGCGTTCACGTAAACGTCTCAATTACTATGAAAAAATTGGCAGCGCCACTTGTGGATCGAAACGGCAATAAAATGTTGTCATAGTATTTGACATTTTAACGCGAACGCGTTCGAGACGTTTTTTGTGACCGAAAACCTACACTAAGCATACTGGTCTGGGAGCAAAGAAAAAACTAACCCCCCTTATTCATAAACGCTAGGCTTCTGCTAACTTAGCAATCGTTTGTCCTTATCTGTGAAAGGTAAATGTCAAAGTGACAGATAAGGACAGACTATTGCCACAGTACATATAAGCACAAGCAGTAGGGAATCTACGAACAAATCGGTCGAAACGAACGCACACATAGACACGCGCTTTTACACGGCCCCTAAGCGGATCTCGCGGTGCCGTCAGTCGCGCGTGGCGCATTGAGACGAGCGGCCGTGTTCGTTTTAAACATGCCAAGAGCGTATTGGGCAGTGTACGGCTGCTTGAACTCGGCTTCTTCAAAACCGGAGCTTTCGTTTTTTAAACTCCCTGCTGATGTTGAAAGGTAAGAATGATACTATATTATTATGATATAAAATGTATATATTATTTTTATAACGTGAAATGTCAGATGTCACTTCTCCGAGAAATGCTTTTTCTATTAAATAAAACGTTTGGCTGTTTAGATGATAAGTAAGTAGTTGCCGTATATTATAGACCGTGTTTTTGGTGAAAAAAAATTCTATGGACTTTCATTGTTATCATCTTGCATCTATAGTATATGCACTAATATATAATCGAAAACTACACTTGAAGGATAACTTGTCAAATACCTATAGGTAGGGCAAACCTTGGTTAAAAAAACTAATCAATTTAACAAAAACTAAATCGACAACCCTAACGCTTTATTGGAGCGTAGGTACTTATTTCAAAAAGTAGGCCTATCTTCCCTACTGCTTTAGCTTATATATATACTGTGCTATTGCTAAGTTAGCAGAAGCCTATAGAGCGTTTATGAATAAGGGGGTTAGAATGTACAAGTTGCTTCTTTTCTCGTGCAAATGGTAAAAACCCATCGGAATGGACGAAAATCTTAGGAATCATCTTATGGGTAACTAGCTTCTGCCCGCGACTTTGTCTGCGTATTATAAATATAAACTTACCTCTAGAATCACTCTATCTATAAACAAAAACCGCATCAAAATTCGTTGCGTAGTTATAAAAGATCTAAGCATACATAGGGACAGACAGCGGAAAGCGAATTTGTTTTATACTATGTAGTGATGCGGCTAGCAACCCATCACTGTTTTGCTAAATGTGGCCTGTCTACCCCGAGCCTGAGTGATATTGACGTGATTATATTATGTATGAGTGGTTTAACCTTTTCGCCGCTAAGCAGCTCTAGTGTCACTCGCATCTGTCAATTGTATCTTGTATGTACAACTCTTTATCACTACATAGTATAAAACAAAGTCGCTTTCTCTGTCCTTATGTCCCTATGTATGCTTAAATCTTTAAAACTACGCAACGGATTTTGATGCGGTTTTTTTTAATATATAGAGTGAATCAAGAGGAAGGTTTATATGTATAATACATGCATAATATACCGTGCGAAGCCGGGGCGGGTCGCTAGTTGTACATAAAACATAGTTAATTTTACAGGTAATAAGATAAACAGATGTACAAAATTGAACTTGCCCATTAAAGGGATCTTGTCAAATGTAAGTACATTTTACACTGCATCTATTGATTTATCAAGTCAATGTCGGCGAAAAAGTTAAAACGATACGGTGGGCTTCAGATTTGTAGATCTGAGTGAGAGACATCCCTAGAGTACGATCTAGATTACGATATTTAGGGCCTCTCACCACTCTGTTAAGTTCCTGTTTTCTTAAGTGTCAATTATCTATGATTCCGTCTCTATTTATTACTATGAAACAGACAGAGACGTTGTCGTAGATAACTGACAGTTAAGATAACAGGAACTTAACATAAGTGGTGAAACCATTGACTTAAAATAAACAACTTGACTCCCAATCGCAAACAAAAGTGCCTCAAGAAACGTCCGAGCGGCGTTGTCTATGTGTTGTGTGTGTCAACACATCAATTTACACAGATAACATTACCATATTCGTTCAAATTAACACCTTATTCCGTGGCAGTAATGTTTAATGTCAATTGCATACGATCGTGAGAAGCAATGACACGACGCCACGCGCTGGAAACCTGGTTGTCTCTTTTGTTCTCAAGCATTTGAGATTACGGTGCGAAAGAGAGATGTACATTGTTATCGAAGCGCGGTCGAAGCACGACTGAACCAAAACTCTGCACAATAGACGCGTCGTGCAGACTTTTGCTTCCGACAGTTTTTGAGCGTGATTGGGAGTCTAGTTGTTTATTGTTACGTCAATGGGTGAAACAGTCCCTTACAGTGCATTGAATTATTTCTATCATGCTTTCAGGACACTGTATCAGTGCACAGACCAAACTTCTACGCTCAAAGGTTCCTTGATTTCATGGCCAAGACTGTCTTCAAGAAAATACCTTCGTGTAAGTATTACTTTATGTCGATTCATATTAATGTTATAGTGATAACTGTAATATATGTTAATTATAATCATTTTTCATCGAGACTTGAAAACCATAGACTTGTTGTCTTGTAGTTGGCTTTTGATGTAATGATTTTTACAATAAGGGAGTGTGATAGTCAAAAAACATGCTCTTAAGAAAGCCCCGATTATATCGTTTCTTTTGTAACCGACTGCGCAACGCAAAGAAGGATAATGTGTTTTTGTTATACTTACATGTATTCTAGTGTGAACTGCTTGATAAATTCGAAATATTATAAACGGGATGTGAACCGCAACAATAACATCCACCCGCAATTTCTTCAGTCTATTCGTGATCATGATGCATGCAACTGTATCGAAATATCGGGTGCTCAATAAAGGTAATCGCGGTTCACATCCCGTTTATAATATTTCGAATGAACTTAACCGTGAATCGTTAAAAACTCCTTGATAAATAATGATTATCATATTTGATAGACATATAATTACTTCTGTCATCGACATTGATAATAGTGACATGAACATAACAGGGTTACAATACAATACAGAAACAAAGAACATAGTATACAATAGGGTTATTATGGTTTTCGAGTTTTTCTGATGAAAATTGATTATTTATTTTTATTACATGTTTAACTTAAATTATTATTTATAGGATGGTATCGGTATTACGTTGACTATTTCTCTTCTCTTTAAATCATTATTAATCAGTGGCTCAAGACAATTGTTACCTTTCTGTGTAAAATCTGCCATATTTTAAGATGATTCCAGTTAATTTTACAACGACATTAACTTTAACCGACAATTTTGACATTATATAAAAGGTTTTCCTACTAATATACTTCAAATCGTTGGTTATTGTTGAACTAAGTACAACTCATACTTACAGTAATAGATGTAAATTATATAATAATATCTGTCTTTAAGGAAATAGAGAAATATACTGGGAAACGCATTAGTGTTACTTTCGTGTACGTATTTTAATGATTCAAAGTCAGATTTAGATTGTATTTGATAAAAACTAATAAAATAGTAAGAACTTTAGAAGGCTGATTGTTTGTAAAGTATCATTACTATTGTTAAGTTTTAATTTTTATTAAAGCTATAATAAAGTCGGTAATTTAATATATTTGGGATACTTCGAATAAGTGGCAGATTTTATACGAGTGTAGCTTAAAAATGTCCTAAGTAATAATCTACTATATATTGAAATTGGACCTTACCGTCGTAGTAATAAGTGTCAAATATCCTTCTATTGTGGAGCTAATAATTTGTGTTTTAATCCTATGTAAAGGTACCGTAAGTAACTGAATATTTGTATGTAATTTTGAGACGCTTGAAATTTTAAAAAAATGTACGCCATCTACTTTATTATAAGTCTGTGGTCGAAGCCTTTTTTGTGTTAATAAAATTAATACATTTATTTGTTGCGTATTAGTATTTATATGCAAGGGGTCTCGAAATTACTTACGTGTCAACATTTTTTATTAAAAAAACAACTTTCGATTGTTTTTATATAATCACTGGTGATGTGCCAAATATGAGTTGAAACAAAAAAAATATGTACTCATTTCTTATTAGCGGATCACATAAGCTTTCGTAGATAATTTCAATAAAATAAATATACCCGTCTAAAATTATAAGGACAGTGATGTGCAAATCTCTATAGAAATAACTTTTTACACGTATTATTTAACTTATCGTATTTAATTGAATCAGGTTTGTTTTTTATTCATTTTAACGTATTTACATACGTACGTATGGTACGTTATATTAACGTACGTATCTTGCGTGTCATCAAAACTATCTAACATTGATTCGCGGATTTTGTTTCTTTTTAGAAAGCGGGCATGTAATAAATAAGTTAAAGGATGGTCTAGCTAATACACCCCCTTGCAATTAAAGCTTAGAAAGTAAGCTTTTATGCACATAAAATACAAAAACCATGTGTCTGTTTTCTTTTTGTAGTTTCATCGAAAATTTCATTATATATTTTGAACCATTATGTATTAACCTAAAAAGGATTTCAAACTTTATGCACTTATTTTGACCTTGGCACATCACTGATGGTCACAGTGTAAAAAAATGACAAGTGTAATATATAAATTGTAAAAAAAATGTTGTCACACCATTAACCCTTGTCGCGACATATGTATATGTTAACGCTATTATCCTAATGCCAGTGGACCTGCCTGAAATCAAAGGGAACCATCGCAAGTTCAGAACGCTGGTCACAAGCTACATAGGTACTGTAGGGTGTTTTTTATACGTGTGCCTGTTTGGGGCGGGCGTTGGTGGTGTAAATATATTATGGATTAGAACCGTACTATGTTAGTTACGTCCTTAAAATATACAATAATGTGATTGTGCGTGTGTGTGTGTGTGTGGAGTAACAATGTTTTATATTTTCTATAGGATTGATTATAGTTAATACTACCATTCCTATAGAAAATAAAAAAAATACTCCAATTTTTTTCAAAATATTTTTTTTAGCTTCTATAGCTATAGTTATTTACCCCAGTGGATTATTGTTAGTGGGTATCTGATACACCCTGTATACAAGGTAAATTTTGATAAATAAGACATCTTTGCAACTAATATAGTGTTTAAATGTTACTACTTATAACGTTTTCAAAGTTATTATCAATTTTATAAGTACATACATAGTTTCTTCAAAAATTATATTTGTAATAAAAGCTTATTTTACTCACTGTACTTGCATTGTCATCCGTCCTACATATGTGTACCAAATTTCAAGTCAATCGGACCAATCGTTGAAGAGTTCCCTCCTGCGAAGACGATCCTGGCTGGATCACCAGAACTCCACCAGATTATTGTATTGTCGTCCGACTTACACAAGTATGCAAAATTTCAGCTCTATCGGGTGAAGATATCTGCTTCAAAAATATGTTATACTAGCAAAACAAACAAATAAACATAAACATAGCAAGGTCAATACGTGAAATTTAATTATTAAGAGGGTGCATCCGTGCTGAGCTCGCAACGTCGCATTTTTGGTGATTTTTTGCGATTATTTCACAGAAATTGAATGAAAGTATCAAATATCCGTCTGTAGCGCACTTCGTTTTTAGTGTATTAATGTGTCCAATGCAATGATTAATGGTGATGGACTTTTATTTTCGTATTAAAGGGATAAAATACTATATCTCGTTTAATAAGAAAATAAAAGTCCATCACGATAAATTATTGCATTGGACACATTAATACACTAAAAACGAAGTGCACTACAGACGGATATTTGATATTTTCATTCAATTTCTGTGAAATAATCGCGAAAAATCACCAAAAATGCGACGTTGCGAGCTCAGCACGGATGCACCCTCTTAATTACTTACAATGACGTTTTGATGAGTTAAAACGTAAAAAATTGTGATTTGGAAATTATGAATCGTGTATGGAATGAAGACGTATATTTTTTAATTAGCTAGACGAGCTTGTTTTTGTTTAGATAAATGTAGGCATTCGTTTTAACCTTTTAACCTTTTGTGGCAATATTGAGATAACGGTTAAAAAGTAAATTGATATTTCAATTTCACAACAGTAAGCTAATTTCATTTTAATATTGCTCTACTTTAAGTTAAAAGGAGTTTAAAATTAAAAGTTTACTTTATAGTTAGACGGTCCGTTTTATACAAAGTTTGCATCTAGAATATTCGAGTGCAAGTTTCTTTAATAAAGGCGAAGAAATCGCTGGTAGAAAGTTTTATATGCTTCAAATAAACTAGAGCTTCCTACTTAAGTTGTAGCATGAGATTTATTAGTCGAATTAAATATTTTATAAAGATTTGAAAGCTTAGCTTGAAGGGGTTATCCTACTATAAGTGTTTGTTCATTATCTTAATTTATTGGAACTATAACAGGTTTTCTGATACAGATAGAAAATGTCCCGCGGCTGGGATGGGATTGAAAATGATACAGTTCTCATAGCGTAATGATAGCTAAATTCTCTACAGACAAAGCCACGAGCAGCGAGTAGTTAATTTATAAACAAACGGCTATATGTGACAAAAACCCACCAACACCCAAACCGTATTTTCAGTAGGCAATCCGCTGGTGTATGTGTTTTACATTAATTTAACAGTTTTTTTTTAACAATTTTCGTTTTCCTGAGTTCTGTGTCGCATTCGATTCAATAGGCATGTCTTAGAAAAACACGTTTTTTTTCGACGATTTTCGTTTTGATTGGATGCTTTCTTTTAATTTTCTAAAACGACACGAAATTAACCTTTTTTGCATGACTTTTTCTAGTCATGCACGTACCTTGTCCCGTTTGAGAATATTAGGAGTTTTCGAAAAATAATATGTGTTTTTTCCTTTTTTTTTCCACACAATTGTCCGTATTCGGAATGGGCGTATCCATGGAGGTTTAAGTAAGTCCCCCTGGTCTTGTGGGTTTTTAAGGTCTTCAAGCATGTACCATGTCGATCTATGGTCCCATTGTATGGTTGTTACTCGTTAGTCTATCTCGGTTGCTGTGTGATGTTGACAAACACATTGACATTTAAAATACCTTTTGTTTCAAAATTTATCCTTTTTTTAATCGTGAATGTCGTGAATACATCGACTTAATTTTTTACAAAAATAAAACTATAACAAATATTTAAATGGAATACTGAGACTTATAGATGATGTACATACGATTTTATTTATAAAGTGTAAGGAAATGACAAGCATATACATGTCAATTGCAACTAGTTCGTCGATTCATATATATTCGTGCCTTCAATATACGTTATTTGGCGCACTCTCGATATCGTGTTAATAATATCAAAAATACCAGAAATCAAATCAAATGTCAATGTGTTTCTTTGTTTTGGTCTGTTGTCATCCGCCCCATTTCGACTTTCTCATTGGTCATCTCTGGTTGTAGATAGATACCCAGTTTGGTATTTTGTGTACGTTTTTTTTTTTTTACCTTTTCCAATGTATTTTTGGTGTTACATGCTACGCCAGTTGCCATTTTGTGATTGTCTTTTTTTCGTTTTTTTGTGGAAAAAGGGTATATGTTTATTTTAAAAAATTATCTGTGTTCATCCATCTAAAGCTAATTTTATTCAATGGATAAGATTGGTGAACGGAGAAATATTTGATGCTAAATAAATGTTGCGCTCTTGGATAAAACCTTAGCTTTAGATTTGTTTTGACTAATAAACATAATACCTATACTCTTTTTCATTTTAAATACTTTCGATCAGTTTCATACTTCGGTATTCGAGATAGATGTTCTTTACTCTTTTTAGCATGGTTTTTGGAAACCTTTAATTTCTTTTTTTTTTATAGACTATGATATTTTTCGAATTATTTTTGAGTTTCGCAAAGCCTTAACGTCACGCATATTATTTTGAGCAATGCTTTTTTTAACGAGCATAGTTTTGATAAAGTTTATACAACACTGGATTTTAGCTAATGTTTTAGATTGTTGAAAAAATCGAAGCAGCCGAACCATCTTTGATTCTTTTTAACGTGTTTCAATCCTGTTAATAGAAAACTGTCATTATTATTAAATATTATACTAGTTGTTTTTTATGATATAAATTTAATGGGGCTTATTTAACGGCTGTTTATATTTTTTAGAATTCGCTACTGCAAAAAAAATAGTTACGGTAAATAATAAGTCTTTTGAAAATTTAACCTTAGCTGACTTAACCTTTTGTACACAACTAAATTAATGGCAAAGGAGTAACGCCATCTTAGCTCTGTACATAAGTTGGCAACGCGCTGTACTCTCTCTGCTGCTACGGTATTCATGAGCCGCGGTGATCACTTGCCATCAAATGACCACTTGCTAGTTTCCCTTCCTCGTATTATAAAAAAAAACTGGCTCAAAGAACATGAGACTTTTAAACTGCATTGTACACGCGCGTGTTGTTGTAATTTGTCCCGCCATATTTTATTTTATTTACACTTTAGATGTGTGGTTTAGGTTAAAAGGTTAAAGATGGTTCGGACGTGCTCTACGTAGTACTAGACTTGATGGCGTCTTTTCTGTCTAATTTCTGGTGAGAAAAGTAAGAAGCTATCAAGCTTTAAGGACAAACATGTGTCTAGGAATACGCAATATTGTGATGTTTTATTATACTTCTGTCTTCTACGTAAAGTTGTAATATTTTAAAAGCAAAAAAAATAATTTTTTGAACTTTGTAGATAAAAATGTCCCTGAAACACTTGTTCGGGTTACTAATATTTACTTAATATAATAAAGAGGTAATCTTTGTGTGTTTGTTTGTATGTAGGAATAGTCACTGGGACTACTTTCCTTACTACTACTCATTTTTACCGTATTTTCGCTCATAGAAAATTACAATATCCTTTCAATAACATAGACTTTTTCCCAAGAAGGTTAAAGTTAGAGTTAAAGGTTAAAACAGTGTGCAGAAGGTTAAGGAACACCACAGTTATGCGTTTTATAATCTACATAATGTAGTAAACTTGACTTTTACAACAAATTATGGATTGTCAAGGTGTAGATCAATCTGAGAAAGTTATCAAAAATTTATTAATTTAATGAGAAATATCGAAATGAAAGTTTCAAATGTATTATTAAACGTTTAAAAATCAGATGATGATTGAGATTTCTATGATGAAAATACACGAAAAAATTACGAAAGTCAAGCTTACACATCAAATGGGTTCTGGTACATTTCTATGGTGCTAAAAACTTGATAATAAAAACACTGGGAGAACTTAAAAATGCTGTTATACTACAATAAGGTGAATAATGACATTATCTGTATATTATAGCACTGAAACACTCACCTTCGAAGAGAAAAAGCATCACGAAGCCAGCGCGACCTCAAGAAGAAGTAGACACACCAGGTATGTAAGAATTTAGTTATACAACGCTTTTATCTGTCCTAAACTTAGCACAAGTTTTTAGCGACTTTCCTGAAGCGCACTCCTTAAATTTTTACATAAAAGTCATTTTTAAAGGACAACAAACATGAGATGATACTGTCTCTTGGTTGCTAGGATAGAAAGATGTCTCAGTACAGCTTTAAAATAAGCATATAAAGAACACAAGTGCAGTGATATACACGCATCAGCTCAAAGAGCTGCTAGTGTATTATTTTAAATAATAATAATAATAATAATAATATACTATAGTATATATACTGTAGTCGTCATTACAATGCTTTATTTTGAAGACATTCGCGAGATGAGACCTTACGAAAATTGATGCCACTCTTATCATTTTCTACATGCTAATATAAATGTTTTGCTTGTATAAGAGACAATCGTAGTAGCAAATGTGGAGTGGTCATTGTTCACAAGTGTTTTTCATTTTCTAACTATAATGAATCGACTATGACATGGCATTACCTGCATCATATTTTTTGCTAAACTTTGACTAGCATGATAAAATGCTGGTTGTTCTTTGTGCAGTGCAACAAAGGGCAACGGTTTGTAATTTTAATAGTACTGATTTTTACTGGTCTATTACTTCATAAGATCACAGTTTGAATCCTAGTAACCTTAAAGTGTAAATGGGTTTCAAATTTATTTAGTTTTGACGAAAGCTCGAAATTAAAATAAAACTTATTTCATCATAATTTGAAATTGTGCTATCTGTTTATTTTTTTGATTTATGTGCTTAACTATGTTTAAATCGATTCATTTTTCTACCTACCCTCGTAACCCATCAACCTTTTATTAGTACTTTTTTATTTTTTTAACTGTAGTTTTACCCCTCCTAACACAGAATGCGAATTGGTACCTATGTATTATTATACATTTCAGTTTATTTTCTCCCCTCCCAATCCCCTGTTGTTCCTTTTTTTATTTAACGTACTTTAAAAACGTGTTTTTCGCGTGTGTCGTGCTAACGGAGTGGCAGCGTGGTGTACGGAGGCGAAATAAACTGAAATGTACCAAAAAACTGAATTAAAATGGCCGTCTGTTACACAGGACGAAAGTACAACGCCAAGCCTATAAAAGACTACAACCCTGATCTGATGAGGACGTCTAGATTGTCGCCTAGGTCTTCCCTAAGATCTAGCCTGAGCGATTTCACAGACACCACAATATCCACATGGAACCAAAGGCATCCTGTAGTCACTGAATATCCGTCAGTACTATCAGACAGGTTAAAAACCTTTGACAGAGACCGAACTTTCCAAAGGAGGATCGATTTCGATACTTCAAATTTGACCACCAGAGATCCTGGCCCCTCTTACGTTGATAACGTGTACAGATCTACAGTCCAAGAGAGAATGGTGAGCCTTTCAGATCAGCTGACCAAAGTTCTAAGCACTGGAGTAGGCAGCTCCCATATCAACGGGAGTTTAGCTGATAGCGGCATACAGACAGACAATACTAGTACCAGCGTCCCACAAATATATGTAGAGCCTCAAACTTCTCACAGTCCTACAGTGAAGATCCTAAAAGACGCAGCAGTTGACACTAGAAACGAAAACAATCTGCAAGATATACCATTTATAGACGATGAAGAAGACTTTCTTAAAAGAAGAACGATTGTTCTAGAAAAACATAAATCAATGTCCAACATACCAGAGCGAGTCGAAGACGAAAATACCAACGAGCGCCTGTCAAGCAGTTTTAATAGATCCAAATCGCCGTCATTCGTAGAGAAATTCAAGAAATTCTTTATGGATATAGGCTTTGTTAGATCAGCAAGCACTACAGACACAACAGGCGATAACACAAATAACCCTAATACGTTACCAAAAAGCTTGAACTCAAGTTATAGAACAAGAAGCGTGACTCCTACTAGAAGTCTGGAAGCGCGTGAAGCATCAACCTTACCCAAAGACATGCGATTTAGGAAGGTCAGATCCACGCAAACTGTTTACATACGGCAAGAATCTCCTTTACTGAACAAAAGAGATCAAGAGATCCAAACGAATACACACGTTTCTGTGGTCAAGTTGAATGGTGACGAAAATGTGGAAACTGAAACAGATAAAATGATCAAAGAAGTTGTTTATGTCAGGAGTATTGATAAAGCTGAGATTTATAGTACTAATGAGAGTGGTAGCACGATTATTGTGGTGCCGCCGGCTGATTGAAATTTAAATGTAATTTCAAATGGTATAATTTGTGATGTGAATGTGTCCACTGTGGCATTATTGAAAACGTGTTAACCTTTTGCGCACAATGTAAATGTTTAGCCTTTTGCGTCAGGAACTAGCTTAGTATTGCTTGGAAAAGGTTAAAATGAAAGGAATGTTAAATGCTGTGGAATTTTATGGTTTTAAATACTTTTTAGTTGAATGTGTATTGTGAGATCAACATTATAATTTTGATACATGGTAGATTAGAATTTTTATTGGGTCACGTCACGTGTGATTTAAATTTGAAATAGTTGAATGTGACTTTACAAGGTTTTTAGTTCACTGTTTAAATTACGCACATTCTTGACTCAATTTATTTCTTGTTTGCCTAGTGTTGTTGTTCCTAGAATTAACCCAAGGCAAGGCTGATTGTGTCAATATACTTGGCTAAATTTATATTTATTTATCGTTTAAGACATGATATTTACTATAAGCTTGCAACTTTAGTCGCAAAATGTGAGCTTTACGCCTTTAAAAATTTAAAGAAGCTAAAGACTGTTTGAATAGCGTAAAAAGTGGTACACTTATAAAATCAGTTCTAATTTCATTTCGGTAACGAAGTCGTTATTCAAAAGAGTTTGTAAATTTTGTAGGCTTACCAATGTATTTTTTTTAATCCCATAAGCCTTTGAGTGCTAACATAAGTACAAATAACGTAGCTTCATTTGCCCATATTAGTAAAAGTTTTTTTTTTTGCAAATAAATCTTAAAAATAGTGAATATGGCTACAACTATTTTCTACCATGATGGGAAAAATCAAGTTATTCACAAATTGACACGTTAAAGTGGGTTCTTTTCAGAGGTTCTAAGCAGGGTTCTGATATATTTTTTCTGCAACGAATTCCTCTTCTCTCGTATGCAAAAACCGTTGATCTCAATGGTATTAGGCCACTGACTAACCTAACAAAACAATGGCAGTGACCTCTCAAAATGATGAACAATAATTTTTAACCTTATAATGACTTGAAAAGGTTAAAGTGAAATAATTCCAAGTAAAACAAAAATTATAATTGCATCTTTTTGTTGACTTTACTTTAGTATTGTTTAGTCCTCAGACAGATCAATCGAATCATTTTGAAGTACTTAGATAAAAATCGTTTTACAAGATTTGTTGACACTTTTACATAGGTGAAGCTAATAAAAAGGTGTTAATGAAGATTCAATTTAATGAAAGGAAAGCCAATGAGCTTCCTGCTGCAACATTCCCTGAGCGGTACAATTTAGGGATCTTTAAAAAGCGAGCCTTCCTGTTCTTGAAAGGGTCGGCAACGCACCTGTGATTCCCCAAGTCTTGCAGGTGTCCATGGGCGATGGTGATTGCTTTCCATCAGGTGACCCGTCTGCTCGTTTGCCCCCTCTTATATTAAAAAAAAATTAAAATGACATTCCGTATTTTTATCCTATAAAAAGTATTGAAAATGTCACAAATTAAATGTTAACAGTGCCTTTTAATAAACAATATTACTAGTAACACTAAAAAAATGTATATTTTTATATTTTGCAAATAATAAAATTGAAATTTATATTGAAACCGCTTGAAATTTTAGTATTGTAAATAAATGGTAAATATAAAATTCAGATCATTAATAAAAATAAGTACCTATCTTCATTTTAACGAAGTATTACTTTGACTATACTGAAGTTGGTATTGTTCAATCGAAGCAAAGATATTTAAATTTGACTGTATTTATTGTTACCTTAATAATAATTATTTATTTTAGACAAATTGAATGGTGACATGATCAAAAATCACATTGGGAACTAAGACCTTAATGTTTAATGTTTTTACCATAAAACTACCGTAGGATAGTTGTCTATTTCTATGGTGAAGTAAACGAATTACTCACATGTTTTTACACGCCTCTATCCCCCTAAGTTACAGGATAATATTACAACAGTAAAAATGACGTGAAAAAAAAAGCCGTGGTAGCGTAGTGGTTTAACCTGTTGCCTTACTATATATGCGAGAGAGACGTTTACTTCACTTATACTTGTTCTGTGCTATGTTTTCTCTACCACACAGTTAACCAAATAGTATCTTTATCTACATCCATATCATAACGTCCCTACAATATGTTCAGGAACGATTAGCAAATAACCTACAATAAAATAGAATTTAAGAAAATAATTTTGTTGTGAAAACGTTTATTGTAGAAAAAGTATGATATGTATGTGGATAAAATTATGTAGGTATGCGACTAGTCGTGAAGCTAGCTTCGCTTCGTTTCATAAAACTCCACTCGTGTTTTAATGCCTCTCATTATGCACCAGCCATATATAACTATAAAGCCACCACAGAACCTTGTCATGTTGACTATAGACGTCTATTTCTTTCTTTTTGCATAAGTATTGTGATTTGTGATAGACAAATATTTATTTTAATGTGACAGAGTTCTATGGTGATTCAGAAATCTATTTATCTGAATGTACAGTCAATTATGTCGCGGCTGGATACGTTTTAGACTGATGTAATAATACACACAGTCGCGTAATTTAATCGAGATGTAATAATGAATGTGAACTGTCAAATATTCAACGTATTAAACAATTATTTTGTAATAAACGAATAAAATTGACAGACGACTTGATTATTTGCATGTAGCTTGTTTAGACGGAATTTGTATGTATATAAAGTAATAAATGATGGTAGTTGAGGAAACTATTGTTTTATTTATCAGCTCTACAATCATTAGTGCGAAAAAACTGTAAAAAAATTACCATTATAGTTCTGTCAAGTGTTTACAAGACCTCTATTGTAAGTAAAAGAATTTGAAAGTTTAACAGCTTGCTTGTAATTCTAAATTGCACCTAATGTGAATACACAAAAATAAGGAACACAATACTTAAATTTTACACAAAGCAATTGTCTGTTTCGTTTTTCGATGTGACAGAACTGTTCATTTAAATTGACGCTTTTTCCGAGTCTCCCAAGAAAATAAATAATGTTGCTAATTTTAAAAAGGCTTGAAATTAAAAATAAATAAGTATGCTTACTCTGTGTGCTTTGAGACGAGCATTTTTGAAAATGCACAAAATATTGATCACGAAAAACGTTTGTCTTTTTCACATCACTTTGTTTAACCTTTTCGCCGTCAATGTCTTGATCAGACTTTTATACATACACAATCATTTTAGATAACTTGGACAAGCCTGTCACTTATTGCCAATACATTTCGGTAGAGGTGTTTGCCAGTTAACGCATAATCGACGTTACAGCGAACGTGCTTGTGTCAAAAACCAACACCAGAAGCTCTATGCTATGCTGGCGGCTGTTTAACCTATTTAGGAGAAATTGACGTTTGAAAGGTTAAACAGTAATTTAAGTAAACAAAAGACACCTATTGTTTAATTGTGCTTGGTTATTTGTACGAGCAAGCCTAAGTTAGACATATTTCATCATTTTAACCATTTTATCACATAATTTAAATTCTTGACAACTCGAATAGTGGTCCATTCTTTATTTCGCCAAAACTCTTCCGCAATATTTAACCTGCTAAATGAAAAACTCGTGATTTTTAATACTATTCAGTTGGTACGCGTAACAAAAGCTTTGCTTAAAGGATGTAAAAAGATTTAAATACATTGACTAACAATTATAATTTGATTCATAGATTCTTAAATTCCCAAACGGTTTTCTTCCACGTGATATGTATGTAAACTATGTAACCTAGCTGTTGGCCACGACTTATCGCTGTCCCGTGAAAACTCGTTTTTCCCGATTAAAAACTACCAATGTCCCCCGGGACTGAAACAAATTCCAACTGAATCAGTTCAGCAGTTAGCGTGAAGATAACAGACACACTTGAATTTATAAAATTAGTAAATCCCCTACAATTCGAGTTGTCTTTCACATCACTTGGTACTAAAGCTTCTATTTATTTCTATGGCTTCTTCGATATGTCAAGATATGTATCATGTTGTATATATTTTCACGCAACTAATGGAATAGGGGCGGCTAGTTCCAGTGGTGTTGCCAGCATGAAAGCAGGTGAGAATTATTAATTTTACAATATATATTTGCCAAAAATAATATATTTAACTCTAAGAGTCCATGCAGACGGCACAGCAGATTTTGTGATACGCATATAATCTTAATTTAAAAAATATTAAAGATTTTTAACCTTTTACACGCCAACTACTCCTATCCTATATAAGCATTGCAGGTTGATCGCCAACGACCACCCAACGAACTATATATACGTTATTACTTCAATGCAAAAGCAATCTTCGTACAATTGGGTTTAGGTTCAACTTAAGGCATCGCAATAAAGTCTGGCGTTTGGGTGACGTCTTTTGTATTTGATGTGGCGGCGAAAAGGTTAAAAAAACGGATTACTGCTGTTAGTCTCTGATGGCTTTTACAGCTTATCGGGGAGAGACTGAGCTGTCCAATCTACCGATGGTGGTCGGAATGTGACCAATATTGCTAGGTTAGACTTGTAGCTTTGAGAATCTGGCTATTATCATATTGAAGCTGTATTTTTTTCTGTCGGTAAACTATTTTTTTCTCTCTCTCTGCTTTCTGCATGGACTCTAGGTGTCTGGAAAAATTGGGGTTCTGCATTACTAATTATAATTAGTCATAGAGGAATTACCAATAGAGTAGAAATACGTGCTGTCGAATTCTGAAACAGATTAGTGATGTTTTTGATTTATTACAAACCTTAACTACTAGCAACAGTTCTTCATAAAAACAAGTGGGTTTAATTCACTACTAGTGACCTACCCCGGCTTCGCACGGATGCAATGTAGATTAATAACACTGCGTTGTCATAAATATCGTAATATTTCAAGCAATATAAAAAACCTTGTCAAATTATATTCCTAAACCTTCATCATGATCATGATCTATTGATGAAAACCCGTGGAGCAGTGTTTTTCGTCTTAAGATTTAGTGTTAAGCTCGTTAGTGTTAAGGATGTCGTTTTGAATATCTATGCTGTATTTTCATAAAAAAAAAATGTGTTTTGTGCATTAAACCATCGATATCAATCATTATATCTTATTGTCATGTATGACTTTGGGCTCGCCAATCAAACTGTAGCAAACCCTGCAGTGGTTCCCCAGTTTTTTAATATTTTACACACAAATTATCCATATAAGATTTCCTCTCTATTGGTTAATTCTTTTATGTTATGAATGAATATGGAATATTCCAAGGCAAAACGTTTAATCATATAAGAACACAGGTGGATTTATCTTTGTGTCTATGGAACTATCCGTAATTCGTGTTTTACCTATGTATATTATAAATGTTGGGTTGGATAAATGCGTTGTTAGTTGAAAAGATTACATTCTCCCAGGGGCGTAGCGTGCCTTGGTGGGGCCCCGTATAAAAAATATTTGGGGGCCCTTCAGAAGGGTAAAGATTACTCACATTTATTTTTGCTTACGCACGTTGGGGGCCCCCGTGGCCCGGGGGCCCCGTATAATTGATACGGCAGATACGGCGGTAGCTACGCCCCTGCATTCTCCATTCTTAAACGCTAATTCAGTTAATCTGTCATTCGATCTTTACCTATTACATTTTGGTATTTAAAATAAATTAAGTATTTACCTAATATTGACGTTGACAATATTTAGAACCGATTTTTCAACTGTCAGATTCACTTATCGGACACAGTACTTACCCGACCATAAAGACTGCACTTCGGTCTTTAGAAAGAGACAATTGGCGTCTCGTAAATAAGAGCGAGACAACGCTCTACGAAGAGTTATATTCCATATTCGTGGAAGAATCTGACGATTGCAAAATTGGCTCTTAGAAATAATTAAAAACAGTGAAGTTCGATTATTAACAACTAATCATTTGGATAACATCCTGTAACGGCGCTTTTGTGTAGAAATTCGCGTTTCATTAAATTTTGGGCTTTCCACGAAAATAAAATATCAATACTTAACAAATAACTAAAAACCAAGCACTTTCATACAAACTTGCAGGAGCCCTTAACCTTTTCGACACCAACGACCTATATAATACGTCCATTACTTCAGTTCAAAAGCAACCTTCTTTCATTTGGGTTTAGGTTCAATTTAAGACATCGCAATAAACAAGTCTGGCGTATAGGTGACGTCTCTTGTATTTGACGTGGTCGAAAAGGTTAAGGGCTAAATTAATTAATTAAATTAAATTATAATTAAATTACCTAAATTCGGCCCTCTCGTAAAATCCGTTCTTAGCTGTCGTCTCCTTACATATAAGTTTGGTAAGAATCGTTTTCCTTTTAAGATATTATCAGGTAACGTAATAAAAACGTCTTTCCAATTCCAACTTTTACGATAAAGAAAAATTGTTGAAATTTTACTTGAATATTTAATTGAGGGATGTTGGTATTTAGATTAGTGTAAGTATAAGTTGTATGGACTCGTCCACCAACGAAGTGGATGGATGACCTGGTTAAAGTCGCTAGTTGCTGGTTCACGGATGCAAGCCGCTTCAGACTGCAACTGGAGGCTTATAGGAGGCTTGTGTCCAACAGTGGACGTCCTGTGGCCGATATGATGATGATGTTGTATGGGTTTATTTAAGGCAATATCCTAGAATAATACGTAAACTTACCGTCACAAATTCTGATCTTTTCCATGCTGCTATTGACCTGTCGGACCTTTACTATTGGGTATCACTTAAATTATTTCTCACCTTCAAATCTGCATGCTTACACTCACCGCACCAATAACGATACATTCACGGTCAAGCTCAAAATAAAAAATATAAACTCAAACACGTAATATTGGACATTTAAAACGCTTCCATAACATAACTGTGCCAAATATTAATAAAACTTTACTGTAAAAAACGCTTTTTGATTTAGTTTCCCTTTCTGACGTCACAGCGCATTTTACGCCTACGTCCGTGACGTCACCAGTGTCTACGTCCGTTAAGACTATACCACAGTCTGCGTCTAAAACTACAACAGCAGTCTCAGAGCCGGACGTGGCTTTCCCAGCCGTTTTAAAGGGCTCACAGAAACAGAGAGTGCCCCCGCCCGTGCCCCCAAGAGGCTCCCCTAAGGCCAAACGAGGCGGCGGCACCTCCCAGTCCAGTGTAGATGCCAAAGGTGACTATCATTTAAGCATATCCGTCAATGATATCCCGCCACAGACACCAATCACGAGTAGCGATGACGATTTTGTGTTTTACGGGCATGATTTTAAATTCAGTGAGCCTACCGCATGCCGTGTACCGCCTTCCATATCCGATCACTCCGTAAGAGTGACCAAGCTGGTTTCTTCTAACTCTTTCTTAGACTTTGCCGAGGAGGGAGACAGTATCACAGAGCGTTCGCATCCTGGAAAAGGTTTGATAGCTCAAACCAATATGATGGCTAAGTTCAATGTTGATAAAACTGTACGAGAACATTTAGATTCGGGAGATTATGACGACACGTCTTTTACTGAATCGAGCAGTGATGATCAAATTGTAGTCCATGAAATAACTGATGAGGAACATTACAATCCTAAAGCGAGACAATCTAAGAGCCCTTCGCAGTTTATTAAAGGCGTTGTGAATCAAATAGGGGATAAGTTTGCGAGAAAATCGCCAGCTAAAGAAACTGCAGAGAAAGCCAGTGTCCACAACGTCAAGTCATCGGAATTAATTTTTGCTGCCAAGTCTTTGAAAAGGACTCCCCGTTCTGACAGAGAATTACAAAAGGAAAGTATTAAAGGTGATACAGAAAGAGCCGATAAAAATGGTGGAAAAACTGGTATTATGTCCGGACTAACGAAACGGTTGAACTTTAATCAATCGAAAAGAGATAAGAATCGTCAGGAAGTGAAAAAACCTAAACCTAAAGTAGAAATAAAGACTTATACCGAGGAACATTCTAGAGGCATGACTAAGGATGAAGTATTGTGTCACAAGAAAGCTAAAACTAAGATAGATATGTTCCAAAAACACATTCTTAAAGTGCAAACGGATTCTGAAAATAGTTCGCGAAGAAGCTCAATATCATCCTCGCAGGATAGCAAGCGATCTAGAAATGTATTGGACACGATTAAAATGGACTTAAAGGTTAAAGAGACCAAGAAAATTTTCGAACCTATCGAATATAGCCATGGGAGTTCTAGTTCTATGGACAGAAAGAATTATACACTAAACAGTACAGCGATCAATCCAGTTGTTTCTAAATCTTACGCTGGTAATGTACATGATAAAATAAAGAAGTTTTCGCAAGTCTCAGCTTCTGATAAACCTCCAGACAGAGTGCCTAGAAAGAAGAAAGGCAGCTTCAAGAAGAGATCCGAGAAGAGAAAGATTTATCGAATGAAGAAGGAGATTGAAGAAGTACTATAATAAAATATACATTTTGAATCGACATTGAAATTCTGAGGCAACAGAATGAAATCGGGCGGAAAATTTCTAAATCTTTGTCTAATGGAGTAGAAATAGTTTTCGTTTAGCATGTATTTGTAGATGTGTTGTGATTTGCATTAACTTAAAGCTAAAACTGCCGTTTATATGTTAACCCTGACTCTTTAGATTTGTATGTTTTTCTGTAGTTTTTATTATAGTGCCGAATAACAAGTTTTTATTTTAGACTGGTAACAGTATACTTGTAGTTTTTAATCACCAAACAATATCATAACTGACATCGATCTCATGATTTAATTCACTGGATTCATTGAATAATTCCACTCCTTCAGACTCTCCCTAGCTTCTTTATCGCATTATACAAACAGTATATTTAAAAAATCAATAGGTTCATAATATTTGAGAACATTTATTATTCAAACAACTTAGTATTTGGACACAACTGTACATTTTGGATTTACATTTTTCACAATTTATGTGATATAAAATATAAACATGCTATAGAACTTGAACCTCTTTGCTTTATCGCTTAGACGTATTGCGTGGTGCCAAATAATTTATTGAACGCACTCAATTTCTGTAAAAATCCTTTCACCAAAAACTTCTTCACTTAAACATTAATTCACATTGCACTGTAGAATAAATCTTGAGTTGTAGTAGGTACTTACCTCTAGTTTGTATTATCTGTCCTTTCGAACTTTACAGATTAAGTAGTATTTGTACCTTACTAATTTCTCTATAGCTATCACCAAAGCCATCATAGCAATTATTACTGCTACTAGATCTATCATTTATTTCCTTACCAAAAATTATCAAACTTGTCATCATAACACGACTATCACTGCTACCGCTCCTCGCTATTAAAATAATTATCCACCATAATCTACACCTTACTGTCAAACTAATCATCAATTATCATCATTACTTATCACCGAATAATTACACCTACATGTTGCCAACTAACTCTAATCAAACTCAACCATTTGTCCTATCATCTATGTGTTCCTTCTAGCTCCTAAACTACTCGCCAGAACCAGTTTAAGCCAAATCTAGAACCATTCCCGCCAAAGCTACCTCCAACAATCAACACTAGCACCAATCTCACCAAAGCTACCATCAACCTACAACCAACTCCACCAAAGCTATCATCACAATCAACCATCAAAATTACAACTTACCTGACCAAAGATATCATCAATCTACATCAAACTCCACCAAAGCTACCTTCAACCTACAACAAACTCCACCAAAGCTACCATCAACCTATAACAAACTCCACCAAAGCTACCATCAACCTACAACAAACTCCACCAAAGCCACCATCAACCTACAGTAAACTCCACCAAAGCTGCCATCAACCTACAACAAACTCCACCAAAGCTACCATCAACCTACAACAAACTCCACTAAAGCCACCATCAACCTACAGTAAACTCCACCAAAGCTATCATCAACCAACAACAAACTCCACCAAAGCTATCATGAACCTACAACAAACTCCACTACAGCTACCATCAACACTACAACCAACCCCAAAGCTACAACCACCCATCAACACAACCCCAATGCTACCCCCAACCATCAACGCTACTACAAGTAGTAAACGCTAGTTTCCATCCAGCCATGCCGTCTTGCTGCTCGACCCCGCCGCCGCCGTTCGAGGAGCACGCGCCGCCCCGGACCAGTAGGACTAACTCGTCGTCCACAACCTCGTCCAGCGCGTCTGGGCGACGCCGCGGGGCATCCAGCGCTGCTAGCGTTATGACCACGTCATCGGCGTCGTCGCTAGCGCTCACGCCCGCTGCGCTGAGTAGCGCTAGGAGCAATGAGGCCAGGTGAGAAGTTCAATAATTTGAAACAAGTGCATACATAGTGCTATTTTCTGTGTATTTTTTTTCTACTACCTTCTGCTACTGTATTCTTGTTTACTGTTTCTGTTTGTTTTTGTTGTTTCTTGTTTACTGTATTGTTGTTGTTGTTGTTTGTGTGTTGTTCTGGGGTACTTCTGTATTTTTTAATTTTTATTTACATTATGTATTTACAAATCACGTCTATGTCCCTTACGGGGTAGACAGATCCTGAGGTAAAGACCTAATGGACACGTTTATCATGATTTTAGGTGGAAAGGGGAATCCAAATAGATGGGTTGCTAGCATCGCCTATAACATGATTCCTAAGAATTTCGCCCGTGCCCTCGATGGGTTTTTACCATGCGCGGGAGGAGAAGCAACTGGTGCATTCTATGTTATTCCTTTGCTCCCAGACTATAATGGAAGTAATTTAAAACAAGTGCATAAAGCGCACCATTTTTAACCACTGACGCAAGAAGAGGGGTGTTATAAGTTTGACGTCGATACATACCTGTGTGTGTGTGTGTGTGTGTCTGTGTCTGTGTCTCTCTCTCTCTCTCTCTGTGTGTGTGTGTATGTGTGTGTGTGTGTGTGTGTGTGTGTGTCTCTGTATGTGTATGTCTGTGTCTGAGTGTGTGTGTGTGTGTGTGTGTGTGTGTGTGTGTGTCTGTCTGTGTCTGTCTGTGTCTGAGTGTGTGTGTGTGTGTGTGTGTGTGCTTGTGTGTGTGGGTGGACCGATTTCGATGCGGTCTTTTTCATTCAATAGCCAGTTTCCTTGCAGCGGTTCTTGGCCATGTACAGCTCTTTTCCAAAAAGGCATTTTTGGCGTAAAATTGAATCATTTTTTTATTTATGTATCAGGTGGGCTACGCCGAAATTCGATTTTCGAAGTTCGTATCGTACCATCCCTCTCTTTCTCAAACTAATGGCCATTAGTATGAGTGGAACGGCAGGAAACGACCTTCAAATATCTAATTTCGGAGTACATGGCCAGTACTCTACACAATCAATGTACAGTCAACTGGGGTGGCTTTGATTTACGTGGTGACTTTAAAAAGTAGTTTTGATGATGAAACCACTATTTTTTATTTGCGTTTACTGCTTCCAATAGATGTCTTCGTCGATCGCCTTTGCGTCTACATGCCAAACATTCACCTCATGTGGATAATATCGATTTTATAGCAATTTTAAAACGATCAAAGTAGCCCCAAAAATACCAAAGTCACCCCGGTTGACGTATGGGGTTTTTTTTTTAATTTAATGTTATATTTCCAGTGTGTGTTGGACCCCGCCAGCGTCCGTTGAGGGTTCCACACCAACTTGGACGGAGGGAACCCCAAGTTTTACAGAGTCTAGCAGCAGCGAACAGGGTATGGGTACAGGTACGATTTACCTTAGACTAGATTAGATTAGATTAGATTCATTTATTTCCATTTGTAAATTACATTATATTTTTATGTCAAAACATAACAAAGTCACAAAAAGATCGTCAATTGTAAATAAAATAAAAACAATAAAAAAAAATATTAATAGAAATCAGAAATCCAATAATACTTACAATCAAGAAATAAATGTCAAATTCAATGTCAGTGATTAAAAAATAAAAAATAAAACAGTATATAATAAAATTATGCAATAAAATGCGATAAAATGTCACACATTAAAAATAAATAAAAATGAAAAAAAAATTGGTACAAAGTACAAATGAACATTGAATGTCAGGAAAAAATAATTTCACTGTACTCATTTACAGAGTAGGTACAATGATTTTTCCAAAAGAAGTATTTTTAATCTTAACATACAAATCACGTCTATATCCTTTACGGGGTAGACAGAGCCTAATCTAACGAGATCTAAAAGGCCAAGCATGATTGCGGGCGTATAGGTGGAAAGGGGAATTAAAATAGTGATGTGTTGCTACCCGCATCGCCTATAACGTGATTGTTAAAATTTTGCCCCTTCCCTCAATGGGCTTTTACCATCTGCGCGGGAAGAGAAGCAACTGGTATGGAAGAGATCATAACATTTTTTTTATTCTCAGTGTGAGAAAAACACCAAACATTAGTCGGAACGGCCATGGTCGAGTAATTTTGAAAGGCCGAGCGCAAGCGAGTAATTGATTCCTAACTCATTATGGAACTTTTTCGTAGTATATGACAAAGTGACGTTGCTTTGAATTGGTAAGGAAAATCACTGTAACGTTGACTGTATCAACGTTCTAATCTACCGATTTGAAATTTATATATTTCCACAAGACCCACAGGAAACACTACTTCACAACAGTTTGTATTTCAGGGTACTCGATAACCCCCCTGCGGGGCGCGACCCCCTCGGAGGGGCGGCGCTCCCCCCGCGCGCCGCCGCCCCCCGCGCGCGCCATCCCACCCACTACCATCAACTGTCTTACTAGTGAAGTGGTAAGTGCAATAAACAACAACAATTATTGTTTATATCCCATTCTAATCAATATTAAAGCTTATGTAAACAAACAAAGTTTCATATAAAATAAAACATGATAGGTAATCATTAGAGACCGGATTATATGCATTTGCATATTTAAGACATTCTTAGCGGTAAAAGCATATTTTACCTAAAATCTAGTTATGATGCATATTATCGGTACACTTACAATATTTTTCTGAGTGCAGTGCACTCAACCTGCGTTTCGAAATGCGAAAGAGCTACTGCAAAGTCGTCATATAAATTGTTACTTGTTCATACTTGACATGCGTGCTCATTGATCTGCAGCTTAGTTTTTTATTTATTTGTGTAAAATTTGATGTACCATGCCTCTGGAAAAAAAACTGTATCTTTGTGGCTAGCTGACTTTCCTGGAACATTTACATACGACGGAAATTATTTATGTTGTCAAGTTCGAGAAAAAATCCTAAAATTTATCATTTAATTTTGCATATTTCGTGCATATTCTGGCAATTTTCGTGCATATTTCTGCCATTTTTCGTGCATATTTGCATGCATATAACAAGCTTTCATGTTGCATATAATCCGGTCTCTAGTAATCATAGTATAAATTGTTATATAATATCATGAGATATCAGGCATGATCCTTCGATACTCCGGTGGATGTGCTAATTGCATACAATGAGTGCTAGTATGGGAATTTAGACGAAATTTGTTTGTTTACAAAGGCGTTAAAATAGCTTGGAGACGAGAATTCTGCCCAGTGGCGTAACTCTGGGGCCCATGGCAATTCATCAGATGAGGGTCCCGTAGAGCTAGGGGCCCGTGGTGATTTAAGTCATGCCACCCTATAGTTACGCTGCCGTTTCTATCCTAAAAAAATCATGAAATCAGGAACCACAGTAACAGAGTTATAACCAAGTGAAATCAATACATGGCGGTCTTTCAATTTGAATACTAGAGTCTGTTCTGTATCACGCGGCAAACTTAAAAATGTTGTGTTGTGATGTATGCTGTGCGCAAATACTGTATTGATACATTGTATGATAGATATTGGTACTAGCTGTTGCCTGCGACTTCGTCTGCAAAAAAATCGTTTATGGCTATCCCGCGGGAATTTTCCGGGATAAAATTAGCCTATGGGCTATTCTAGACTTTTCTCTATCCATGTACCGAATTTCATCCAGATTCGTTGAGCCGTTCTGGCGTGATTGAGTAACAAACAAACATCCATCCATACTTTCGCATTTGTAATACTAGCTGTTGCCAGCGACTTCGTCTGCAAAGAACTCCTTTATCGCTACCCCGCGGGAACTACGCCATTTTCCGGAATAAAAAGTAGCCTATGTGCTATTCTAGACTTTTCTCTATCCATGTACCGAATTTCATCCAGATTCGTTGAGCCGTTCTGGCGTGATTGAGTAACAAACAAACATCCATCCATCCATCCATCCATCCATACTTTCGCATTTATAATATTAGTTAGATTGAGAACATTGTGGACAGTATTTACATCACAACACACAGAATTTTTAAATTTGCAGCGCTATTCCAGTCTCAAATTTCTTTAGCCATACTACAAATGTTCGTGGTTAAATGTACGATAATTTCAGCGAGTGTTACCATTTAAAAAGATCCATCTCTATATCTATCTTAAGACTATCCACTCAAATGTGCGAAGATAGGACGGTGAGAAATTAATTAACTACTTAGAAAAACTGTGGTTACTTTTATTCTTGTCTGACTGTGATTCCTGGCTTCACGGTTATGCAACACTAATATTTTTCCTAATACCTTCGCAAAAATGCAATCAGGACCAGGGAAAGCTATTTTTGCAATTATACCTGTGAAAATACCGTTCGTTTTTTTTGTGGCATTCGTCTTAGCTGTATTTTAGGATAGCGTATTTCGCCAATGTAGAAAGTGACATTAAATTAAACACATATGAGGGAGATTTAGAGGTTTAGAAAATTGTGATTGGTGCATATGTCAAATGGTAGTTGATTAAAATGAACACAAAATATTTACCTTGCTACTCCGCTACTTACGTGCAAGATAACCGAGCTTGTGCGAAATGTATACGCTCTGCATGCTAGCCCTCCCTCCACTACTGCCACACAAAACGCACACAACCATATAATTATATGGTTCGCATGTACATCGGTTGTGCTCTAACTTTGATAATGATCCCGTAGAGGGATCGAAACGCGCGTCAGTGTGTTTGTGTGGTGATAGGATTAATTACGTTTGTGGGATTTGTATGCGTTTTGTGTGGCAGTAGTGGAGGGAGGGCTTGCATGCAGAACGTATACATTTCGCACAAGCTTGGTTATCTTGCACGTAAGTAGCGGAGTAGCAAGGTAAATATTTTGTGTTCATTGAAATGGACCTCCGCAAAGTAACGCCTGATTCAATAAAATAGGTACCTAGTTGATTACTCAATAGTTTCTATGTAAGCAATACACAGATTTCAACCATTTTGAAAAGGTATTTTCACAGATGTTGTTACAAAAATTACTCACTGACGTCCGTGCTAGCCGCGTACAGGTGTAGTGATAAAAGTTTTCCCATGACATTTCTCAATTCTATCCGGTTTTCAACTTTAATGACATGTCGTTAAAATTGTTTATACAATGCAGTTGTCAGAATTGTTTTATAAATGAAATCTTTATCATCGAAATGTTGTTCAATCTGAAAACGGCATGGGATTCAACGATATGTCATTGGAGAGCTTTATTCATAACTCCTGTAGTAGACAGTACAGATCGTGCACGACACTATATCACATAAGGTGGAAGAAACATTTTTTTTATATTTGAAATGCAACACATGCAAGGCTTCATAAAAACGAACTGCTTTTTTTGAAAAAAATAATCATACCTTATGTTCATTATGCTCGACTTTTGAATTCGACTTGCATAGACGAAAGAAAGTTTTGAGTTTATTTTGACAGCTGTCATTCGACTTCAATTTATAACCTCAAACGTACGCCATTTTATATTAGAATGAGTAGCCACCACGCTGACAATTACAACTCATAAACAGTAGATCAAGCGCCGCGGTGTCATGAAAATCGTATAATGTTGCCAGTCCAAAATATTTATAGTCTAAAACATAATTATAATTATTTGTGAAAAAAAAGGTGGTTCGTTTTCGTTTATATGAATTCACACGCTTGACTGTAATTTTTGACAGTTTATGCATTTTGTTACTAATATAATGTTCCACTCAAATGTGCACCAATCAATTTACATATTACACCACTGAAGGTTAGAAAATGAAAAATTGTTGCCATGTTCAAGCGTTTTAAGCCTGTATATTTAAATGGAACATCTTTTTTATATTTCAGTATTGTATGACTTGAAACTAATGCTATATTAATTATTTGGACGCTGCTTTCATGGTGGGTTTTATAAATAGATGCACTTGAAAGAGAGAGTAGAAAACGACTATAAATAATATTTTTTCCATAACGTACGCTTAATTTCAATTTCAGCGCTAGCTTTTTAGGTTTTTATTTGATGCCAATGCGATTTTTAAAAAATGGGTGCTTCCATTTTAAGGAATGCGGTAAAGTAAAAGGTAGCTTTTTTGTAAAAGTGTGATGCAATAAAACATTGTTCATGGCAATCGGTGTCGGTAGTTATCGGTTGGCGCAACACTATGGCGGTTTTTATTCAGTGTTGCCATTTGAAAATTAAGTTGTTTCGTGGGACGCTAGAATGCTCTTATAGATGCCAAAATTACGGACCCAATTTTTTAACAATTTTAAAATGTTCCATTATAATGTAAATTAGTTGCAGGATAGTTTTAGTATTTTCGAATCGTTCTTCGGAGAGGCTTGTTTCATATGCGTGGAATAAAAAAATCCAAAGCCAAGTGGTGTTTTTTAGTTTTAATCGGGTGTAATTTTGTTAAGCAATAAGACCTTTCAAACAGGTGGTAGTGTCATGTCAAGATAGTGTTGCCACGTTGCCAGTAAACAGAAGGTTGGTTTTACTGCAATGAAACAAGCCTAAAGCTAGTGAACTAAATATGCGACTGAACTCTTCTTATCACTATTGACTGATAACTTTGGACATCTAGAGCAATTTAGTTAATTTAGGTTCGAAGGAAAACTAGGATTACCAGCACTAAAATAGTCAGAAATAATATGTTGCCAGCAAATGGCATTGATTATTTGTTCGAATTTATTTATTTTCTAATTTAAGCGTCGAAGTGGTTTGTTTTTTAATTAATTAATCCAATACATATTTATTTGTTGGTACAAGCGAGACCTTTTATTCGGATTATTGGTCTTATTCCGGTTATGGTTTTATAAGCTCCTTTTTTACATAGTAAAGTTACAGAAATTAAAATGTACGTAATATTGAAATCATATCAAGACATTTTCAAAGTACAAGTAGTTTAACTTGTGACTTAGGTAGCTAATTTTGAATCTCATAGATTTGTTTCAAGGCCGTCTCAAGCTACTAAATCGCTTTAGAAAGTTTTGTCTGGCAACACCATCATATTATTATAAAATACCATTGAACGCGGATCTAGCTCTGAAAAAGTTTTTGGTAACTTTTTTATGGTGGTGCTACTAGCCAATGTTTATAAAAAAATTCAGTGTTGCCCGCGTAAAGTCGACCAAACTACCATTTGTTCAATAACAATAATGATTAAAATCAATGGTTGTCTAACAAAGCAATCTATTAGCTTAAAATATAATCAGCTTTCTCGTGAATGTAATAACGCAGTTTTCGAATGATCTGTAAGTGTTTTTTTTTATTAAATTAAAAACAATATGAAAAAATTAAAACACATAATTTTAAAGTGATTTGAAATACATATTGTATTTGTAATTACTGATAGTTTATCAGACAAAAAACAGATGTTTGTTTTATTTTGTCAATCGAACTTTTATATTTTATTTTATGACCAAAGAAACAGTTAAATTAAGACAAGTTTAACGTTGAAAATCATACGTGTATTCATATTGTATAGGTAAATCCCTGTTTGTACAAATATTAAAGTTGATTCTTAATACACCTTATTTATATACGAGAACGCTTACGGATCATTATATTCAAAATAATTTTGTGTGCAGTGACCACAACTATCTCGTTAAATTTAATTACAATTTAAATTAATTTAAGTCCAGACAATAATTATTTAACTCAACAAATAACGTTACAAAAAAACCCACAAAATTATTTATTTTGGTTGTTTTATTAGTGATAACCTAGCAATAATTTTAATTTGAAACGTGGTTATTTATGGCAACATTAAGATATTCGATCTGTGGTCACTCACACAATAATTTTATCTGGTGTGTAAAAACTGTTTCGTTAATCGTCGTTGTTACTATTATATCAATATTGTATATTTGTTGTTGTTGACTATTTAAGACGATCGGTAGATTAAACATTTGAAATAAAATCAGGGCCTTTTATTGACGACGTCACTTTTTATTTTATGAAACAGTCACAGTTATATTTATTCTCTCAAAGGTTATCTATGGCTTCCTCTATTAACCCTTTTCATGCCCCACTACGGACTATTTTTTTATCAAGGTGAAGAGTACAAAACAAAAACAATTGCGGTTTAAAAATAATGACCTTTGTTGACAATAAGTTTTTCTTCTTATATGTTTCAATTTTTCAAAGACGGTGACTTTAAGTTTTCGTTTCATAGTTACTTTTATATTTTTATTTTGTAGGAATAACATTTTTATACTTTAAAAAACTATAACATGTAGCTAAAAATTCAATAACAGAATTAACAAATTCATTTATTCATAAGTGGCATTATTTGCACGTGTCGTCATTGCCTAATCATTTTATGCATGCAATGATAAAAATATTTAATGATTATTTTCTGCGTTTAGGGGGCGTCCATAAATTACGTGAGGTGTTTAAGGGGGGGAGGGGGTCGAGTCAAATCTCATCTAATCTTACGTTGGAGAGAGGGGGGTCTCGGCAAATATCACGCAACTTTTTTTCTGATTGAAGCAAAAAAAAAATTATACTATTTTGGTCCATTTTTATTACACTTATAATTAAACTCTCAGCAATATTGATTACTAGTCTTTACTAGTCGTAAATAAAAGCACGAAGCATTTTTTTTTTCTTTTTACAATAACAATCCAACACGTTTATGTAAGAAACCCACATTTTGATAAATCTCACGTGAGATTGCGGGATGAGGGAGGGGGTTGAATAAAATCTCACGACATCTCACCAGGGGGGGAGGGAGGGACAGAAAATTAAAAAAAACACCTCACGTAATTTATGAACGCCCCCTTAAGTAACGAAACTTATCAAACTAGTTTCATTTCAAACTAATTCTTGTTTATAATGCCTCAAGAAAAATAACACATTAAAAAATCGGACGCTTCTCTTCCCGCCATTTTTCTGCTAAAGTTGCCAGTTGGCTTAAAAACTACTAAAAAGGTAGAAATCGCTTCAAGCTTACAAAACTGGATTGGCTTTAAGCGAATAGTGCTATAAGTGCTTTAATACTAAAATGGTGAGTATATATTTGTATATAATTTATTCCTAATCTTGTTTAAGTAGATATAATGTACTTGAGGCATGTGTTGTTAACTTAAACTGTTACAAAAGACACCATTTAATTATAAATAAATTAAGTTAACAAGACTTGCTTTGGTGGTAGAATTTTATTGTTAAAAAATTTACTACTTGAGTAATAATTAATTTACTTAAGTTTAAAATAAAAACTAAATTTACGTATAAAACTCAAACTCAGATATAGAAACCACATATATTTATTGCACAAGCTTTTGCCTACCATAAAGCAGTCTCATGGTAGACGATTAAAAGTTAATAGTCAAATTCAAGTATCAATAAAATTCAGTTGGATTACACATTAGTTATGTTGTTTGTTGCAGTTTTAAAGAAACTCATAAAGTATTAAATATTTCCAATCACTATTTTGCACTTTTAAATCCTATTTATAAAAATATCACTGTATTTTAATTTATATTTTCTACCACAGGTTGAAATAACTCATCTGACATCGGAAATGTCAAGTGTCAAAATATCCACGTACGAAGTTCATCAGGCGGAGGAAGAGAAGTATTGTTAAATTTGTATGTTCGTATTGGTACGCTTTCTGAGGAAGTTTGAACTTCTTAAAATGTTTGGATCGCTAAGATAAAAATGTAAACGATATTTAATTTAAGTATCTTCTCTTTTGTAAATTTATATGAAGCCGATTTCACTTTTTTTTATTGTTGCATGGACTTGACGTCTTTGTCTTATATTAGTTCAAACATTGCTCAAAAGACCCGGATTACTAAGTTTTACAATTTCACACAGTAACTTGGTAAGTTATTTGGAATTAATTTACTTTTCTGAACAGTTAAAATTTAACTGGAGTTTAAATCAATACAATTAAACTCAATTCGACAGTTTGAAACCGTAATCTCGATTTTCTAATTTAACTATTAATATAAGTATGATGATTGATGAATCTGTACCTATACGTAATTGACAAGTATTAAAATGTTTGTGTGGATAAAAATAAGTGTATAAAAATCTTGTGTGAATAAATGAATGACAATAAAATCACAAGAATAAATGCAAAAGGAACTGTCTCCAGTAGCATCCGCCAAGCTGACATCTGTCTTGAATAATTGTATTTTAAAGAAGATCCTAATCGATGATCGTAAGAAGTGTCTTTTTTTCTTTAATTATTGATTTTTCTATTTTAAAATTCACTTTTCAAATTTTATTATTTATGAAAAACAAAATGTAATGGCCACTGACCTAATAATAAATTATTTAGAAACAATGGCTGTTAAAAGAAGAAAAAAGCGCCACAGTAGAATTGCGTTTTAATTAAATTAGAAAAATTTAAATTAAATAAAATTACAATTCGTATTTATGTCTGTGTAATTGCAGTTTGTAATGTTGATTCGTCCCACCTGCTATAGTAAATTTGTATTCATTCTATTTAATTCTAACTTCATACACATTCAAATTCGTACATTTTCATGATTATAAACTGAATTTTTATAATTTCTAATTGTGTAAGAGATAATTTATTACGTCTAACATTATTTTAATGATTTTAGTGCATTTCTACAAATTAACTGATGCATTAATTTATTCTATTGCATTTGCATAAAAATCGTATTGATAATTTCGAATTGTCTCTTTTGTTGTAAGTAGTTTAGTTTGGAAATGATATTAATTTAGTAGAAGTTAAAAATGCCATAATGTATCTAAGCAAATGTATAGATATATAGGTACTATTTATTTTATATAGTGCTATACTTAAGTTTGAGTCTCTTTAGAATATCAAAATATAACTCTGTAGTTCAGTGAAGTGTGATCGACTGAACTCAGAATTATACACATAGCAAAAAACCGGTTAAGTGCGAACCAGCCCCAAATAGGAAGAGTTCGGCATTATTCATTTCAGAAGGCTTATTGTCTAACTCGCTCGCAATCGCCATCGTGTTCATTTTATATGGGCTGACAATTGGCATCGGAATCGGCTAGCTTTTCACATTCATACAAGAACTGTCAAAATGAACACGATGGCGATCGCGAGCGAGTTAAACAATAAGGCTGCAGTTCTAAAGATACAGCCTTGTGACAAACGAATGGACAGACATACATACTTATTATTAATACAAATTATACTGCTCACACCGGAGTTACAAATTTTGTATAACGGTGTAAACCTTTGTTTTACGATATTTTATCACAGATTCTCTAATAAACTTTTAGGAAATGTTAATGAATTATATCTTGTTTTATAACACGACTAGCTTCTGCCCGAGACTTCTTCTGCGTAGAATTATACATAGTATAAACCTTCCTCTTGTTTTAATATCTATTAACAAAAACTTCAAAATTCGTTGCGTAATTTTAAAGATCTAAGCATACATATAGGGACAGACAGACAGACAGATAGCGGAAAGCAACTTTGTTTTGTACTATGTAATGATAATGATATATGCTTTATAACTGCGTGTGAGCACTATGCGCAGACGATGTTTCGGACAAAATACTAAATAAAACGAATCATCACTTTTCACAGGGTTACAGAAAGAGGCAATGACGCTTTATTTTAATTACTGTATTAATTAGTAGAGGCTCCAGAAATACGTTATTAATACATCGAAGACATCCTAGACTGGTTATTAACCACTTCTGAAAGAAGCCGTATTAAGAAAGAATTGTATGCAGAAAAACTGAGTATTTGATAGAACATAACAACTGGCCTACCTACTGCTAGCTTATTACGTAACTCGCTCGCAATCGTCATCGTGTTCATTTTGAAAGTTCATGTATGGGCTGACAATTGGCATCGGAATCAGCTAGCTGTCATGTCACACATACAAGAACTGTCAAAATGAACACGATGGCGATTGCGAGCGAGTTACGTAATAAGCTAGCAGGCCTCAATAAACTCTCAAATTCCAAATTCGAAGCCTTTTCATTTCGAAAACTTGCTCATACTCAGTGTTTAATGCTAGAGAGAGAGAGGGTATGTCACGAATTTCGGATTTTAGAGTAAACCCTCTTATTATCCACATCGAGCATAGACAATTTTTCTACTCCATCTATAATCAGTATCAGAAATACGTACAAAATACCGTTTATTTTCTCTAAAAAAAATTCTACGAACTAATTAAAGGTTTTACAACGTGCTATTTCTATAATTGCGTATCATTTAAGTAGGTCAATTATATCAATGCAATTTATTATTTAAAGAAAGCGGCTGAATATTTGAATAGTGACGTTATTTATGGATAGATGGCGCGGTATAAACCGTTGCATTTGAGTAATTAAAAAACAGCGTATTATTTTCCAACGTTTAATGTCACTTGTTTTATATTCAACCCGAAGCAATATTATTAAGATCTGATTTATTATTATGTAGTACTTATACTTTTACAATTTTTATTTATTATGACAACACTCGCAAGATGATTTATTAAAGGTCCGACCGCACTAGGCGGAACTGCGCGGCAGCGGAACTGCGCTGCACAGCGCGGCAAAATATTCTTTATATGGAATTGTATGAGATAACACGCACTACGCGGCAGCGCAACTGCGCGGCAGCGGAACTGCGCGGCAAAGATGACCAACTCACCAAAATTGCCGCGTAGTGCGGTGTTCCGCTGCAGTTCATGTGCGGTATGCCGAATTTTGCCGCGCCGTGCAGCGCAGTTCCGCTGCCGCGCAGTTCCGCCTAGTGCGGTCGGACCTTAAGACGTATTAAAACGCCTTGATTAGTTTAATTACCTGAAAAATGTACTAAACGCAATAATTACTCGTATATTAAGCTCTATTTGCTCATATTGTAGTCAAATTAGCTAATTTTTCGACAAAAACGCATTGAAACATATAAATATAAGCTTATTTCTTCACAAATTTATCTGAGTGGGTAATGGGGCGCTGTCATCTATGTACAAAGTGACGTTTAATATGGAAATTAGTTAGTTTTACTTTTGACCACCGACTCGCATAAGTTTGTGATGTAATTTACTTAATACAAGGGTCGTTTAAATAGCATAAATTGTTGCATAAGAATAATAAAAAACACTCTCGCGTAAGCTACCTTGACTTATGAATAGTCGTTCGTACTGGCAGCTTTTTTTGCAAATTTCGAGGCAAAGGATCTTTGGAACATACAGTCTGTTCTGTCAAAAACAAAATGGTGGCTGGGTGATGCGCAAGTGTTTTTATTGTTCTTATTGTTGTTGCTTAATTTATACGAATGTACAGAATTTTGTAATCTTGTTGAAATTTGCTAGCGCTATACTATTGTATTACCTGTGTATTGTAGGTACCTATTGTTAACGAGCATGTACTTATCTGTATATCGTGGAGGTTTAATAAACGTGTATTTGGTCATTGGATAGTGAGTTTTATTGTGACCACAGAACTAATAATAAAGAGGATAGAAGTGCCTTAGTCGCGTGACCTTGGCGCCGCGCTTGTGTCTCGTAGGACACAAGCGCGCGACTTGTGGCTCAGTGCTGTTCGAAACGTCGGTGTGACATTAAGTACTTAAAAATGGTGTTTTGCAGCGTTTGCAATTGCGGGAACTCATCCAAACTGTGTAATTACACTAATAAGGGGATCACATTTCATAGGTATGTATTATTTAAATGTAATAATGCTGTTTTATATTATAAAACACATTGAGAAAATCTTTCACTATGAAATATTGGTTTACTCGTACTTACCAAAAACTTCACGTACCATTGCTGCTCATGCCCATAAAAACGAAGAGCGATTTGAAGTTCACGCAGCAATGTAATGTAACTTTTGATAACACTTCTCTCTCGCACAAAAGTTCATGGTACGGACATGAAAACTGGTTATGACGAGTCCCGAGCTAGTGATGTCCGTTGACTTTAACAAAGTTTTTATCGACATCCTAGTTTATAATCATACAAATCCATGAAAGATTTTATTTAAGTTCTTCAGTGTCAAAGATAAAACTATGAAACTTGATATTTAGGCACTTAATAAGAAGTAAAAAACATTCAATAAGAGTTTTTAATGATTCACGGTTAAGTTCATTCGAAATAACGGACGGAACGGGATGTGAACCGCGATTACCTTTAATGAGCACCCGATATTTCGACGCAGTTGCATGCATCATGATCACGGGTAAATTGAAGAAATTGCGGGTGGATGTTATTGTTGGGTAGACCGAGCTCTGTCTACCCTCATTCTTGCGCGTCGACTGCGTGCACTCTCGTTACCACTGGAACCGTTCTCACTCGAAACTCGATTCAAACACACTACACTCACAGTGTCACTTCGCCCACCCGAAATTGATTTTGGACGAGAATTATATAAGGAAATCACCGGATTCCAGATATTCGACAATTTAAAAATTTAAACCCATCCTCACGATTAAAATTTTTGTGTTTATGGATTTCAACCGCTTCCCTCACCAGTCTCGGTATATAGTGGCGTTCTGTCGAATAATCGCGGTTCACATCCCGTTTATAAATATTTCGAATAAAAACATTCGTTCCATTACTTAAGACGATTAAATGGCCATTTGTATATTACAGATATGGTCAAAAAATTACGTCTATACGATATGCCGTTACAATTTTATGATTATTTTTCCGTTTTTCTTCTGTTTTTTTAACTCTGGCCCTTAGTGTTTTCTAACGTCGATAGATAATTATAATTATGTATATATATAATCTGAATCTCGGAATCGGCTCGAATGGTATTCATGAAATTTGGTATGCAGGGGGGTTTCGGGGGCTATAAAACAGTGAACGTATATAACTCTGGAAGCATTTCTGACGCTTCAAAATAGCACCACGTAAACTAGTCCGCGGTGGGCGGGGCCTGAAAAACTAGTGCGGCAGCGCGATCAGTGCGCACGGCGGACGCCTGTCAGTCGTGTCACACGGGTTTTTTATTACATTAAACTAACTTTTATATTAAAACATGCCTTCATGTGTGGTGAGGTGGTGCAGGAATCAACAGGATCACTGTCCCAAGAGTACTGGAATCACTCTTCACATGTAAGTACACTGTTTACTTGAAAAATCACAAATCGCTTTTTTACTAGAGGGATGTTATTATGCATAATGTCGTAGCGCATTTTACTATTAGTAACTATTTTTATAGGACAAAATAATTATTGATTACAAACAAATTTGGGTTTTAATTTCGCATTTTCTTGGGCTGGTATTTTTACAATAGCAGTCAGTGCCTGCAGTGGCGTGCAGAGATTTTTAAGAAATTTTAAGGTAATTTTTTTTAATCTGAAAACGAGATTGTAACTTACCTTTAAACACCAGCTATTTATTTTCCATTTTTAAATAAGTTACTGTTCCTCGATATTAGCAGGCATTGCCTTAAAATTCATAAGACCGATAATTATGCCTTTCTCATGTCGCTTTTTTTTGTTTTAAATTCCCGAAAGACCCCGAGTCGTAGAGATAAATAGATAGGTAAGGGATGCCCAATTAGAGAAACAGGAAATTGGGTGACTACTTATCACGGTTTTTTTTTCCAGATCTTCTGTTCAAGCTGTGGACATAGCAGTGACGTTCTTACTTGAAAGTTAAATTTCAATACAAGCGAAAAAGTCTTTCGGGATGCGCCAGCGGGATTTGAACCGAATCTCAAGGCTTTTCGCATACGTTTTCGTTTCTTTTGAAATGTATGTTGCTATTGCAATGTGTTTAACGTAATTATAATAAATATTCTGATGATATTTATTTTATTAATTTTATCTACACCCATATCAAAGTCCTATTATAATACGTTTAGGAACCGAACTTACGTAATTTCGTTCGTTGCGGGTGGTAGGACATCAAGCAGGGTCCATCCAGATCGCTACCAATACCGAGATCTTACTCGGTAATCCTGCCCCGAAGCAGCGGCGCTTGCGCTAAAATTACTGGCACATGAGGTATATGTACTATATCAGTCCTCTAGGCTGGCAACGTATCTACAAGCCTCCCGTGTTGCAGATGTCCATGGGTGGCGGTGATTACTTAAATACCATCAGGTAACCAGGTAATCAGGTAATTATGTAAGCTACTATGAATACACTTAACGAACTAGGTAGTTGAGCGCGCTGAAGAAGTAGGCGAAAGCGAGTGACAATTCAGCTTACTGAATTTATACCGTTGTGCATTGGGCTACGGGATTGTAATTATATATACTCAGTGCAAAATTACAATATTTTGATTCATGACTGGTCCTCTAGTGCATAACATCGTCCGTGCTTCAAAGACACTCTGACAATCTTGTGACATTGCAGCAGACGTGTGAACCAATTAGCATTAATCTGTCACGCCGAGAACCAATCGTGTCAAGCGAGTGCGCTTTCTGCGCATGGCCGGACATGTGACCCGACGCAGCTCAAATCATTGAGCTTTTACGTACTTATTTTCAAAAAGTCACAACTTCTGAAGTACATTCTAATACCGACCTAGATTTATTAGTATTAACGTAATTTTTTAATGCATTGATAATTTGCTTGTGTGTGTGTGTACTTCATACCTATCTGTGTGAGTTTTTGCGCCAATAATGAACGGTAGGTTGTATGAAGAGACTGCTTCCAGAGTTATATACGTTCACTGCTATAAAACGATCTAGCTAGGTTTCATTTTTAGAAAACGTACTAAAAAAGGTCATCCAGGTTTAAACAACGTTTAAACAATATTACATGCATGAGGGTCAAATTAATAAATCTATTTTTTAAGTCGGTTAAAAAAAGGCGGTGTCACATATCTGCTAGGTAAATTTTTTTTTTCGCTAGGTTGCCTGCGCCTTATACATTGACAAAGAGACATTATGTATACTTCTTTCATTCTTCATTCATCTTTAAACATTTTGCCATCTTACATCTTACACTTCCACAAACAAACATTATACATACATGTCACATTCAGACAGGTCAAATTTACGTAATTCGCTACCAAATATTTATACCAATGTCCATCAGCACTATTTCATTATAAATTTGATCATTTAACCAAAAATGTCCTGTTAATTTTACTTACTGAAAAATAAAAACAATCGATATCATAGTCGATAAATTCGAGGCCTAGCGATGTAGCTTTTGCACAGCACATACATAACGTTGAAATAGCCAATGAAGAGCGACGATGTGTAAGTGTGAGTATGACTTAAGGCGAGTGTTATTCATCGCTCTGTCTTTAATACGTAAAGTTCATAATTGTTTGTGAGCAAATTTACGAGTAATTGTGTGCGTAATTGCGTAGTACGGTTCCGGTCTTTTGCGTGTGTGCATTAATAGCAAGTAGAGGGGATAAAGCGGCGACAGCGGTTCCGGTTGGAAATAGGAACTAAAGCATTTCTATCCTCTTTATTATTAGTTCTGTGATTGTGACCTTGCGTGTGTACCTAATGTTCACATTATCTAAGTAGGTACCATCAGCCAAATATGTAGTCTACCACCCTAAGGTTAAAAATCCTTTGCAAGTCACAATATTATAATGTCGATAAGACGTGGCTGTCAACTTGAAAGTTCAACTTTAGCTACTATTTTGTTTGATAGGAAGTTGGACGAAAAGTGGTAGACCACTTCTTTGGTCGACCGTACCTACTCTAGAGATGATAAATAATTACAGACAGAGCAACTGTCAAAGTGATAGATAAAGACAAACGTACAGTCCGCGAGCTATTAGAATACCGTTCAGGTTTATCTTGCTGTCTCACTCACTCTTATCGAGATTTTGGAGCAGAAAGGGTACATTCCACTTGGGAGAGTGGTTATTACGATTTGAGGGGTGGGTGGTCGTACATGTATATAAAAAAACCGGCCCAGTGCGAGTTGGACTCGCGCACGAAGGGTTCCGTACCAGAAAAAAGGCTAAAAGCTGGTGCCATTAAACACTTGTTTTATTGAGTTTAAATTCCGTCGTCCACATTTTGACTACTCTGTTGTATGAGAGCCCCCCCCCCACCCTTAATTATTATTATTATTTTGATTGTAGTATTTTTTGTTGTAGCCGCAATAAAAATACATAATCTGTGCAAATTTAAACTGTCTAGCTATTACGGTTCTTGAGATCTAGCTCGGCGAGTGGTAGCCATGAAAAAGGGCTAAAATATCACGTTTTTTGTATGGGAGCCCCTCTTAACTATTATTATTATTATTTTATTTTTAGTATTTGTTGTTATAGCGGCAACAGAAATACACAATCTGTGAAAATTCTATTCTATTCTATAATAATTCTATTCTAGCTATTACGGTTCTTGAGATACAGCCTGGTGACAGACGGACGGACAGCTAAGTCTTAGTAATAGGGTCCAGTTTTTACCCTTTAGGTACGGAACCCTAATAAGTACTCTGTGGTCGTACCCCCACGACAATGGTCTCACCAGCACGTTTGTTTTGTGTTCGTGGGTGTGTCTAACATTAAAAATGGATGAATGGTAAGTAATCACATTTGGTTTGTTCACATTGCACACTATTGAGGTGGAGGGTTGGTAAAATTGATTCGAAGGTCACATTCACATTCTTCGATCGAAATGGAGTGCCAGCGGGTACACCGAAATTCGATACTCGAAATTCGTTAGACCGTAGCTTTCACTCTACTGACTATTGACGGTAGAATTAGAATGTCGAATTTCTGACACGTGTTTACCCATTACCATAGTACAAGCTTTGCTTAGTTTGTGTCTGATATCCTGCGATATTTGTTTATAAAAGTTACACATTCATTAGTGGCCTGTTTTTCGCTACAAGTTACGATTTAAAAATAAACTAGCAACATTAGTCCAAATCAGCCAATAAGTGGTCGAGTTCTTGACCAATGTTGCCAGTTTGAAATTGTAAATTTGTAACCTGTAGCTTCTAGAAACGGGCCACTGTAGTTAAAGCTGTGCCCAACATCTATTTATGATCTATCTCTGTACATCTATTTCGAATATATTTATATAGAATAAAATTCTGTGCTCATTTTAATTTTAATTTAATGCTGGACTTTTAATTTTTGTTATTTATTTCACAGACACATCTCTGAAGGAGGTCGGCGGAGATGACTCTATGCCAAAGGTTTAAGGTTTTAACGTCACTACCAAGTAATTAAGCATTTATTAAATAAATAAATTATTCTCAGAATAATCCGTCCTCTAGTATAATTATAATTAATATATTTAGAGTGGTATTTTCAATGCATGGTTTTTAATTTAATTTAATTAAAATATTTTCTTAGTCATTTTTTAAGTCGGTTACCATTTTTATTTTTATATAACCTTTGTTTAAGGTGAGAGAAATAAAAATATAAATTTGATATGCCTGTTTTTCGTTATTTGATGATGGAGTGAAGAGTAGAGTAAGACAGCCGGTGAAATATAAATGTCGTAGTGACATTAGATTGAATTAACACGGAAAATATGACGTTTACTGTGAGAACGTTCTACCGTGGGTCAGGGGGTAGGAGTCAAATTGTTCGATAATACCTACGTGAGGAACAGATAGATGCTCATACAAAATCCTTTACCATCGTGCACACATTACTTCCTTCCGAATTACTTCCGAATGATGCCGACGTGTCTGAGTCTGAAGTAGCACGACAATACGATGAGAAAGGACTTTGCACGACATCTATTGTCGGAGTCCTCCAGGTTGGCAACCCCTCTACGTATTCATACAAATCAGACGTCACCATCGTCAGCAGGGTGTATTTCTATATGAATTATTGGGCAAGGAAAGCCGGCGACGTCGCCATAGCGTCACTCGTAGACAAAGAAAAATTCAACATTAAAAAAAATTATATATTTCTCAAAAAACCAAAAGTTTACATCACAAACTATAACATCCCATTTTGTCAACGACACAACGCTTCTTTTTGCAACCTGCTCACTGTTATTTCACCAAATTCACATATTTCTCTCTCCTTTTTGCGGGCAAACTTCGGTAGCTTTGCCACAATGTGCTCTTTGCCTTCTGAAATTGTTTTTTCTGCGTAAATTTCTAAAACGGCCTTCTTTGTTTCGTAGCATTGTAAAACTTCAGCTGCTGTAATGATCCCTAAATCAGCTAGAGGCTTAGGTTTATTTATTATATTTACTGGTATCGTCGGACTTAAATTTTTAGTTGGCGCCAGACTCGCTAATATAAGCTTGTTCTCATCTGATATCTTCAATACAGTTTTGCTGTCGCCTACCTCTTCTCGACTTTCGTCGGATGATAATGTGATAGGTAGTTGATTGTCTATTTCTTCGGATTTAGACTTATGTTCCAATTCCTTCCCAATAATTGAATTTCTAATCACAATAGATTCACAAGCGTAGTTATGAATAGAGAGATTAAAGCTGTTTGCTCTGCTAAACATAAATCTGGATCTTTGTGTCTCTTGGTCAACTAAAATTGGTGTTTTATAATCAAGTACAAATATGTCTTCACTTGTTCTTATATCGCAATTTGTTTCTATGTTTATTTTTAAAGGTTTCCTGCAACAACACCAGCCGCCTTGGCCAAGCTCTTTAAATTTTGTTTTCACAGCGCACAGACAACCAGTATCTGCACAGCCTATTAAAGATTCCATACTGTGTTTACCACCCCCACTTTCTTCTTTAGTGATAGCAGGTTTCACGTCATGTTTATCTTTGTCTAGCGCTAAATTGCTTTGAGAAAGATTCTTCATCGTGCTATTCTTATAATCAGGACTAAGAGGAGGTTGAAGCTTATCTTTACATGTAACGTTCACATTAACAATATCAGCGCTATCTGAATGAACTATAGCGTTAAGCATATCAGTTATTTTTACTAATTTCTCTGTATCTTCGTGTTCCATTTTACCTGCTCTATCTAAGGCTATTTTGAGCATTCTTATTCTTTCGGTCTTAGTACGTCCAAGCCAAGGTGGTATATTAATTAAGAATGGCCTTGAAACGTCTGAAGTTATGATTTCAGAGTTGGATAAAGATTCTTCACTACACTCTTGATCAGAATCACCTGTGTCTCTTTCGTATTCCCTATCTACATCAGTTCTAGACTCGATAACTTGTTGACTTTCGGAAGATTTCTCATCAAGTGCTGTTTTGCTTTTATTTGGAGTTTCTGTAGTAGTTGCAACGCTTTGCGAAGCCATAGTATTGAGTTCATCGTTATGGGTGCTTGGCTCTCTGCTTACCTTACTTTGCTTATCATCAGAACAAGTCAAGTCCCACGTGGCTCTATGAACAGAGAAAATTTTGCTCGTTTCTGTACCTATTTGATTTAATTTACATCGTGATATTGCACTGTACCCCGTTGAAATTGTGTGAAACTTGTCAGAGATGGTTTTGGTAAAATTGATATTTTTCTGAAGATTACTTAAATCTTTGTCACTAGTTACATTCTTATTTGTGCGTTTGAAATTTTTAATAACTACATGTAAGTTGATATCATTTGGGTCTTTAGTTGCCATCTGTTCGGTATCTTTTGGGTGCACCACGTAAATTTCTTTGGAACATGTTTTGATAACTTTAGTTGTTTTTACTTTTTCAGTATCGCCTTCATTTTCGAATGCTATTCTAGCCAGTTTGTCGTCACCCTGGGTGACTTTTATCGTAAAATCTAGTTCTACTACATTGGCTATGCTCTGAATGCTTGATGTTTTATCATCTCCATCTAAACCTTCTGGCGTCGATATTCTACAGATATTGGAAGCTTTGTAAGTACTGCCTATAACAGTTGCCACATGCGTATTATGTGTAGCTTTTTTCCCCATCAGGCAAGGATTTTCATTGGCACACTTTATTACCATGTTTCTATCAGTATTGGAGCTCTTCGTGACTTTAACAATTAAACGCCTACTACCGCCCTTGATGTCAGGAGTCACGACTTTCTCTTGATTGGACCATGCTTCTCCACTATTCTTCTTCTTCTTTTGGAACAAACCAGCGAACTTGTTTTTGTAGTTCCTGCATTGTTTTTGGCAGTCCGCTCGTACGGGCGTTGCTGATGGTGACTGTTGCGGTGATGGCGTACAAGACTGCGGCATACTTGACACTACTTTACATAGTCGCGCTGATTTACATGGTTTCGGTGGTATACATTGTTGTGACGGTGATTCCATTTTCTGATTTTCAGGTGACTGTGGTGGTTTTGTAATTGATTTCAGCTGGTTTTGAGCGTTCTGAGGTGGACATTGGTTCTGAGGTGGACATTGGTTTGGAAGTGGACATTGGTTCTGGGGCGGATATTGATTCTGAGGGGGACATTGGTTTGGAGGTGGACATTGGTTCTGAGGTGGGCATTGGTTCTGGGGCGGATATTGATTCTGAGGGGGACATTGGTTTGGAGGAGGACATTGTTTTTGAGGTGGGTATTGGTTTTGAGGTGGGCATTGGTGTTGAGTTAAACGTTGGTTCTGACGTGGACTTTGTTTTAGAGATGGATGTTTGTCTAAAAAATCGTGTATAGGCGGATATTTACAAGGTGGTTGAGGAAGTGATAGATTTGAGCATTGAAACGTTTTGGGGCCCGCTGTCACTGATGATAATATCGTATTGTTACTGGGATACTGAGGTGGAGGGGGGTTAGAAGTGCATTCAGGGCAATTTTTAGGTGGAGGGAGAGGAGGAGCCAGGTGAGAACAACAATCAGGGCAATGCATTTGTACGGTTGAAAGATTCTTTGGGGGGTGAAGGGGACACTGAGGCGGCGCGGGGTGTGACTGGTACTGGGCTGGGTTGGGTGAGTAACCTGCTAGTCCTGGCGGATACCCCGGCGGGTACTGCGGTGGGGCAGGCCAATATGGTTGGGGACCGCTCGGATGTTGTAGCTGAGTCGAATCATATTTATATAACTTCCTTCTATTAGCACAATCTGGTTTGCATTCTTTCTCCGGTTTGTGACGACTCGCTTTGTGACATTTCGATTGCTCAACTTTTGAATATTCCGGCGAAGGTGGTACAGATAGTTTATTGTTGGTGGGCCAAGGATATTCCTGATCTGTACCCGAACAGAATGATTGCTGAGTATCCGAAGACGTCGGGCACTCGCACGACATTTTTTTCTTTTTCTTTTTCGCTTTCTTTTCTTTCTTTTCTTTACCTGTTGGTGTCGAAAGCAAATTGGTATATGAGGGACAGGATTGTTCTTCAGCGCCCACCATTTTGAACTTAAGATTAGGTGGAGAGGGTGGTGGAACCACTACAGGGCGTTCTCTTTTCCTCATGCAGGCGTTGCTTGTCTGTTGGGTCAACATTGGCGCGATAGAAGCCCGAGTCGGACACGGCGATTGTTGAGTTGTTGTACTATTTTCAGAATGTCTTTTATTACAATACTCGTCAGAATAACCTTGCTTCTTAGGGGGTTCTTGACAATTTTGATCCTCCTCCGGGTTCCCTTTCTCCTTGCATATTACGTTCTTAAGACACGGTGGAATGTTGATAGGAACACAACATTCTTCAGACTTTGATGGTGGGCTTGGACACCTGCTTTGCGGTTTCTGATGGCAAGGGGAAAACTTCTTCGTCGGTGTAGTCAACACGCCCAAATCAGGCTCATGCAGTTGAATCTCGCAAGGCGGCATTTCCATTTTCGGGTGCTTCGGACATTTCTGTTCGCTCCGGCACGTCTTGGACACCGCCCCTTTGTACGCTATAATGCCTGTCACTTCTTGGCACTTGTTTGGATCATAAACGTCATAGTCTTGGAGTGAGACGCGTTTAGAGTTGCAATTCCTTTTCTTCGGCTTCCTCTCAGCACAGGACGACCGTCGTGAATCTACTTCCGGTGGCGACTCACAACAACCGTCGTCATCTGAGGCATCCATCCATTTACCTTTGTTACCGCAAGCATAGGTTTTCCTTTTCTTAGCAACTTCCGTCGAATCTTTAGGCACCACCCTTATCTGAGCTTTTTCTGGATGCTTCTCTGGCTTTACTTTGCTGTAGAATATGTTACTGTGCACTTCGTTCATGAAACGGGTGATGGATGGACGGTCTGATTCCATTTCGCTAGAAGACGTTGTGCCGGACGTCCGACTTTCAACGTACAGATTTGGACAAGACCTAGAACCAATTCCAAGTGCTAGTGGAGTTACGCAATTCTTTTCAGAACTACATTTTATCTTATAATTCTTGCGGATTGAGGAGTAGAGGTCTATGCCCAGCGGCATCCACTGGCGGTAGTAATCTTGCAAGTAGCTTTCAGCAAAATCGCACTTCTTTATGGGGCTGAAATTCTTGGGGCCCGAAACTTCTTGGGAGTAGTTGTCTTTCATTTTCAGTCTGAAATTTATAGATACTTAAACTGATGCAATTTTTATATTATACCAGTGAACCACTACTGAAATTAATGGTAAGTACTTGAGGTGTTTTATCTTTACCCGCAGATGACCCGCAGATGTGATGATTTTTACCATTAGGTAACCCACTTACTCTTTTACCTGCCTTGTTGCATAAAAAACTCAAAATATAAGCCTCCAGCGCGACATACTGTACACCTTTCACTAAGTATACCTTAAACCAGAGAAAATCATAACTAAAGGAGAAACTAACAAGATTTTCTAGTCATCGTTCACCAGATCCTCAAGCATACTTACATAGGTTTCATTTGCGTAATTATTCCCACTCCAATAACATCGTATCTCTTCGGAAAAGATACACGACTGCCTTGGATTACCACGTCCCTTTGCGTAGGCCGTCTTTTTAAAACGGTTTCCAGAACCTTCGATTCATTGTTCTTACTATCTTTAACACTGACTGTGACGCTAATTTCGTTGAAGGCGGTATCTACCATTTTACGGTTAGTGGTTTTCCTGATATCCGATTTAGATTTCAACGCCTCATACTCCACTATTTTGTAAACTTCTTCATCGCTTATCCGACAACGATGTTCTTCGCTGTTTGTTGAGTCTGAGAAAAAACCTTTTGGTATGTCTATTTTCAGAAAGTCCGAACTCTCTTTGTTGTTAAGTTTTCTAATATTGTTAGAGTGAAGCACTAATTCTATTCTGCGCGAAAATGTTCTCGCTGTGTCTATAGCCCATTTGTTTTTAGAAATTGCCACTGCAATGTTCTTTGACATGTCTCTTGATGATGGTTTGTTATTGTTAATTGGTATCATCAATGGACTACATGTTATGGTTTTGGGTATCATCCAAGCTTCTATGTTATGTTGGAGAAAGTTAACCCGTTTTTTGGTCGATTTATCGTAGTCGCGTATTGTCGATGTAGCACTTTTAGATCGTCTAACTATTCCCGCATCTTTATACACAGTGTCCATGAGTTCAAACACCGTACTGCTGCTTGTTGTGTAGGTATTATTGTTCCATCTTATCTTCGCACTTTCATTAGAGTCTGAGTTATTGGTTATGAATTTATTGACCCACGCTTTGCAAAAAACTTCTTCGTATTTTGCAGCGATGACTTCCTGCTTGCTCGGTACTTTAGAATTACGTCTAGCATTGGACTTCTTCGGTGTTTTATGTACTAGTGCATCTTTTATTTCACATCGGTTAGCTGTCACACTCTTTTTATTTCTGCTCGGCGTTCGATCGGACTGAGTCTTGCTCTTATCCTTTCTTTTGAAGAAAAAGAACTTTTTGCCCTGAAATTTCTTCTCTTCTTTACTATCAATTTGCTCCTTTGTTTTAGATGCTTCCTGTGCCTCAGGCTGTGGCGTTTCAGACGGATTTTGGCTTTCATCCAAATTAAGTTTCTTACTCCATAGTCTGAACATGCTTAGCACACCTTGATTGTAACCACTATCGTCTTCCTGCGTCACGGGATCACTTTCATGCTTAACAACATCCAACTCTCTAGGTGGATCTAGATTTGGTGGGCTATATGGCTTGGAAACATAATACGACCTTGCTACAAGAGATGGCGGATCTGATGTTATCGAAACATCTTTGTGACTAGGATCTTTGGGACTCGGTTTTGACACAACGTCGTTCTTTGTTTCTTCTTTCTTATGGCCTCGCCGGAGCGCTTCAAATCGCCTCCTCAACAACGAAGTACTCTTATGTACTGACTTACTTTTAATTTGTTTAGACGACGATTCAAGAATCTGTTGCTTGGTTTTTGATTCAAACATGTGCCTGTATTCTCTTTCTATTTTATTCTCCATAGGATCAACTAAGCCTTGACTCGGCTTATTAGTGCTAGAAAGTTCTAAATTATGGATATGTTGGATTAGAGAATCAGAAGAAAATTGGTTATCGGTCTCTCTTTTATCTATGTAAGATTTGCTTTTAGGTTTCATAATTTTAGATTTGTATTTAGGTATCTGGCCCAAATCCTCCGTATTATCTACAGTATCTTCATTGGAGATTTCGTTTACTTCTGATTGTACTTGTGGCATAGGAGAAATAGCATGTTTGTCTTCTGCAATATTAACTTTATCATTATTGTGGTCACTTGATAGATGCATTTCAGAGCCAGTGAGAGCATTGCAACACTTGATAATTGGTGACAGTTTCTCGTCTACTACTCCAGTTGGTTCCTCTATAGCACCCCCGACGCATTTCGAAGATGTTCTTTTGGAACCATAATAACTTTCGGCCTCTTCTACAGATCTTCCTTAAAAGAGAATTGACTATTGTAGCGATTTTTGGCAGAACAAGTTTAAAAAAACCTTCGGGCTTTTGATGCATTAACAAACTTTTTCTCAAGTCATTTGTAACAAAATTTATTGTCATAAAATCATATCAAATGTCAACTCTAGAGAAAATGAATCACAATTTTCACAGCAAGTGATATTATAACTTTTAAGTTTATAGCGTTTTATTTTATACTAGCTTCTGCCCGCGACTTCGTCTACGTAGAATCACTACATAGTATAAAACAAAGTCGTTTTCTCTGTCCCTATATCCCTATGTATGCTTAAATCATTAAAAGTACGCAACGGATTTTGATGCGGTTTTTTTTAATAGATAGAGTGAATCAAGAGGAAGGTTTATATGTATAATACATGCATAATATACCGTGCGAAGCCGGGGCGGTCGCTAGTTATACATATAAACCTCTCGATTCACTCTATCTATTAAAACCAAAAATCCGTTGCGTAGTTTTATAGATCTAAGCATACATAGAGACAAAAAGACAGACAGGAAAGCGATTTTGTTCCACACTATGTAGTGATAAAATAGATCCCCATAGTACCCACTGAGGTAAATGAAACTTACGATCCCGTATGAAATAACTGGAGAGATCAGCGCTCCCAATCCCTCTGTCTTCGGTATCAGGCAGGTATACCCTCTGGGTCTTCCTCCGGTTGAGCGCTTTGATGCTGCCCACTCCAATGCCAGTGTTGGAGCCGGTCTTCACTCCATGGTAAGCGTAGATATGCTTGGGGGTACTGTTGAAATACCTAGGCTGCAAAGAATATAAAAAACTGGTAAAACGGTGTTTTTGTTCTTATTCGTAATGAGAAAGTCCATTTACAAATGCTACGTTGTGTTTAAAATACATCGGATTCTTCATTTTTTTACATTTAAATATTTTCATAAGTTACCGTTTAGGAGCTGTAGGGAATGCAAGCCAAAACACCATTCGGTTGAACTTTATTTAAATACCGAACTTTTGCTGATTTCTAAACGACCTACGTTGCAAATGTTGTATAAGAGTTTTCATCTCTCATACTCTGAAAGTAGGTCATTGATTATCTGGATATAGGGTTGAAAGTGACTCATCGCGACCCTTGGGTTGAAAGTATTTTTTTTTTCTAGCTAATCCAAATGAGGGACATAGCAATGGAAATACGTATACAGCCATGTAATCTGTTTAAAATAAAAATCTATACTAACAATTCCTTTTTAATTGTAAAAGGCAAAATAATCTTAAAATAACATTCCCGCTAAATATATAAGCTTATGCAAGCGTAATACAACGAGAATTAGTAGAAATTATTACGTTCGGTAATTTTTTAGCTTGAAATATTTAAGTCTACAATTAATTGATAGCGACCTCCGTGTCTGCAAGTTTAAAAAAAAACTAGCCGGCCGCCATTGGTGCGCAGAAGAAATGCGCAATGCGCGTAAATCGCGCAATAGAAAAAAGAGCGGGAAGAGAATGACAAACGTAACGAATATTAAATGCGACCATGCGACGTTAGTGAAATGCTAATTTCCTCATATTTGAAATGAAAAGTAGAGTGTTCAACTCGGATGAAATTACCCATTTCACCTTCGAACCTTTGGTGCCCTCACTTCGTTTGGGCACCAGAAATATCTCAGGTGAAATGGGTATATTTCAACCCTTGTTTATCAATCTACTATTATAATTCATATATATTTTTCAATTTTTCTGACCTGCGCTCGAAAACCCGAGTCATGGATGTGGGGGCAAAGACCGCTAAGCTGAAATGGGACTGGGCCGGTCATGTTTGCCGCATGAATATAGAGCGATGGGCCTTAAGAGGCTGACACCTAATTTTGTTGAAATTGATGTTATTTAAACACTTTTTTAAGAAAAACTGCACACAAAAAAATTACAAAAAATATATAATGTTAATTTTCATCATATTTCAAACACGCTAGACGGGCTCGATACATACTTAATTGAACAAAATCGGCTCGATAGAAAATAATTGCAAAGATTGGTCTTAAAATCATCATTAAACGGTTCTATGTCTTTATTTTTTCGACGTATGGGTCTGCAATTAAAAACATAAAGTCAATATATTCATACCTACACGGCTAACGAGTCATATTTCACAAATAATCCATACTTTTGTTTATTTCTTATGATTTGTGTCTTATTTACAAGATTTTAGACGCGCGCCAAGCTGCCGGAATAGTTTCTTCTCTTTCACTAACAGGCACGTGAACCGTATGTGTGAAGAGTGGCGCTGCTCCAGGTCATTTGCTGTTGACAGCGCCTTAATCGCAACCCATTGGGTTCCGCGAGATGGCCATCGAAGCGTTGGCAGACCCAGAAAAAGGTGGCGGGATGACTTGGACGCATATCAAGTAGAGTGGCAGGAGCATGCCCTCGACCGGGACAAGTGGCGGAAAAATGAGAGGCCTTTGCCCAGCTGTGGGACACTCAATTAGGCTAATATAATAATAACAAATATTTTTTTGGCTCAGCCGTTTAAGAGGCTTTAGAAAGTACTGTAGGGAGTCGGAGTTTGTATAGGCAAAAGGTTGCATATACAAATCAACTCGCTGGCAGGTAATGCCGTTAGTAATAATAATAATAATTTATTTCAGACTGAGTCCATAAAATGGTTAGTGGTAGGTACATTAAATCTTATAAAACTAAGGTTAGTAGTAAATTGACAAAACCAACAAAACAAACAAATAAATACAAAAACAAGGTACATGCCGCCCGCTGTTACTTGACTTTATGCAGTCTTATCCAGCGGGCGAGAATAGGGGGGCCCCAGCGGTCTGTCATGACATTCATGATAATAATTTGAGCTTAGAATTTTAGATCGGTCGAAGAAAACCAGTGTTTCCTCGTGGCATTACCTGAACAGTCGCCTTAGAAGGCTGTCATACTGTTATAATGTACCTATAAGCTTTGCATTCAAATATAACATTAAAAATATCATAAACAGTTTGACTTGAAGAATTAATAAATAGCTACCGAGCATAAGAACCCCGTACTCGCATAAATCCAGCAAGTTTAGCTCTAGTGATGGTAGAGCTGGCTACAACCCTCCCGAGTCTTACAGTACCTATTATAAGTTACAGCATTTGAAGGCACTAGTCGCCTTAATACTAACCTTATGATTGCGATGATGTTTCCCATTGGACATTCTGCAGGTGCATACTGAATCTTGTCTGACATTAACTTGGCACGCGGTGTCTTGAGTCCTCACATACCACTCGCAGTCTCCCGCTAGGTATCCCCTACTTCTGTGTTCACTAAATTCATAAGAATAGGGTCCGGAGGGGCGCTGGGACACATTAACACCTTTGTTCTCAGTCATTTCTTCCTATTTATCGTCATTTTACACTTTTTAAGCATTTTACGGTATGGTTTTATCTGAAACCGTAATTTAGAGGTTTAGATTTTGATAGGTTATGGCAACATCATCTGAAAAGTTAATAGCCTGCGTAGTTAGATTAGAATGTTTAGTCACTAGAATGACTTGAAGATTTTTAGCTATAGTTGGTTTAAAAAGCATTAAATCCTATTGAAGCACAGTGTGGTTATAGAAGATTCTGTGTGAGTATGATAACTTCTGCGTGACTTTTTCAGAAGTCTCTCGTATTACATTTGTGAGTTTTAAGTCTGAAATTGTTGCGTTACGGTCCTTGGGAAAATAGCGGGTGACAGCGAACATTTGAGCCGCGGGAAATTAGCAAATGGTAGCAGTCGCTGTAAGTTTAAAAAAAAAATGTGTGTGAAACTAGCAGAGTATTGGGGAAAATATTAAGCATAAAATAACGGAATCAAATCTTTTTATAATTTTTAGTTGTACTTACCGTATTTTAAATTACTTTATCAAACTTAGCACTTAACTAATTTATCATTTATTTTTCTTTTTCCCAAATTTTCGAGGGTTTTAGTGGTGACAAAATTGACAGCGACAGTTCTCGTGACGGTGATATTTCCTGCCAGATTTTCATTTCTGGATCATCAAAAAGTATTCTCGCTTCTCCGTCACGATTGACTTTGACAATATTCTTTTGCGAGACGTTTACTGTTTTATATTAATTTATTTGTATTTGAAAAACTAATAGTTTTCTGGTTCTGTAGATTTGAATGCATCGCTGGAAATACTGAGTATCTCATGGTATGTTATAGAAATCCTTTTTTCTATCTGGCGCTTTGTTTTGTGTTAAATATTTAGATTTACATCAAACGAACATATAAGCTTGATGTAGGTAAGTATTAACTTTTTTGTTGTAAACCTGTGACGAGGATTTTCTAAAGTATTATTTCATTGCTGGCAGTCATTGTCTTTTTCTGCTCATAAACTCTCGGTGTAAATGTATGAAAATATTATTAATTTACTTTACACACTTCGTGTACCTACCTATGCAAATAATGCTCGTCCTCTTGCAGAGCCTGCAGAGGTCCTTCTTTTGTCTAATCCCACCTTACATTAACATGATTATACAAACATACGTCGCTTTCATTTCAGAGGCTCCTTATCCTCATATGAAATCAAGCGATCGGCACGAAATAGTCAAAATTAATATAATCACGCACGCGTATAAAGAAGAAAACAATAACAGTCCCAACAAGATGGACCGACATACATGCAAAAACAATCAGAACACGAAATTCATATGCTCTATCTGCTTGAATACTAAACTTGACGAAGAAAAGAATATAGAATGTAGCAAAAAGATATCTAAGTCTTGTCCCATTTGCCAGAAAACTTGCGATGTTAGCGTTAATTATAATACAAACGATAAAAAGAAAAGAGATAAGCCAAACATAAAAAGAGTTGACGAAATAAGCACTAAGCACATTCAAACTTCTAGAACTGATGTCACGCAAGGACTAAATCTATTAAACGAAGTGTTAACAGTTTTTCAAAGTAAGAAACAATTGTTTATACAGAAAGAGAAGAATGGCAAGACTGTTATTGTCAAAGATGCCAGCATATCGACTGATGACGTAAACATCTACAAACCTAGATTGACAATGAGCAAAGTATTCCAATTCTCTATAGACGAAGGCAACGCCAGTAACAATGGCATGTTTTCCATAATCAACTCCTGTCAACCAGAGTCCAATAACTCCCAGAATTCCATAGATCTGATAAAACACAAATCATCTTCGATACCCCAAATGAAGATGGACGAACTGAAAAACTCTTTGAAAGAAAAAACTAAATCGAAAGACGCTATTGAAGAAGTTAATAGGATGTTTGCTACGGTTAAAAGAGATGATAGAAACGATAAAGGGAACAGGCCTTTGATTAGAAACGGACCTAGAGTGTTGCCAGTTGTGAAGACAAACACGTTTGGTGATCCGATACAGAACAAATCTGAAGATGTGATTACTGATCGTAGCGAATCGAGACCAAGCTGCAAGTGTTGTGAGACCAACTTTTATCTCTCAAGTGGGGACTCCTTAGGCAAGCAAGAGTGCTGCCACCAAAAAGAAGATGACAGATGTGAGAAAGGTTATGTCGTATGCTCTCACTACAGCAACCATAGACGAGAAACGCAAAAGCACTTGCCAATCTGCGAGAGATGTAGGAACATGCAGGATGACAACTCGGAGCAGTATTGCGGTTATTTGTAATTAATTTATTGAAGTCTTGAATAAAATTAATGTTAGAAATAAGTCTCTTTGTTTTAGTGAGGTACTCTTGGTTATTGTTATTGATACATACCTTCAAGTAACTGAAATCATCAAGGGAAAACACTGGTTTAAGGTCTATTACATTACATAGGTAAATCACGTCTTAATCCCTTACTAGGTAGACAGAACCCAAGGTAACAAGACCTAAAAGCCACGTTTAGCGCGATTGTGTGCTAAGATAGAAGGAAATCAAAATAGTGATGGGTTGCTAGCCGCGTCGCCTATAACATGATTCCTAAGATTTTCGCCAAATCTATCCATGGGCTTTTACCATTTGTAAAAGAAGAGAAGCAACCGGAACATTGTTTTTTCTTTGCTACCAGACCAGCATGGAATATTGGGGGCTTTGGGCTTAAAACCACAAAATTTCATAATACCTTATTCACTAATACCCCTAATTTTCAAATTACCATGGGCTCATAATACCTAAAATATCAAATTTTTACAAGAGACATTAAAATAAAAATAGAAACATTTTGACTTTTCAGGTATTTTTAGGTATTATGAGCCCATGGTAATTTGAAAATTAGGGCTATTAGTAAAAAAGGTATTATGAAATTTAGTGGTTTTAAGTCTAAAGCTAAAATTCCTTACGAACGGTGTGGCCCATTGCTACAAGATAAGCAACAGCAAGCCTATTATATAACGTCACAATCTTCATTTTGACAGTTCATGTATGGACGGAATCAACTAGCTGTCACTTCATACAAGAACTGTCAAAATGAACACGATGGCGATGGCGATTGCGAGCGAGTTACGTAATAAGCCTGCTGGATAGTGCAGGCGATTGAATACAAGTAGGTATACAACAATCAGCGTTCGCAGAATGAAATATAGTTTCCCAAGGGCTAGGTAGTTACAATTAATTGTAAAAGAGAAAGATTGTGAAAATAACTAAAGCCTTTATTAAAGTATCAGTGGGTATTTAATTAACGGGTAGGTACCTAATATTTAAACGTCGTTAGAAAATAAAACTAGAAATAGAAACTTTCTGAAGACAGCTTGTTCTTGTCGCCTCTGAAACAGAACATGAGTATTAGACAAGTTTTGACATAGTTAAGTCCAGTATAAGCTTACAAGAAAATTGGACATAATGGTGATAGGACGTTATGCAAATTGGAGATTTTAGAAATTGGACATTTGACTCCATGACCAGCCTCGCGAGCTTCCCCATCCGCGAGCTGTAATATTGGCACTCCACTTGGCGTTGCGTGTTCGCGTTGCGCTATTGGCATCTTCGTCGCATATGCTAGAAACAATATCGTGCATCTCCTTCTCTCACGCAAATATTTGGATAAATACGCCAAGTGGTGTGCCAGTGTAACGTGTAACAGTTGCTGTTACAGCTCGCAGGAGTATCCGGCTTATGTGACAACATTTCATTTTTATAACACCTGAAAATGTATATATGGTTTGAAAGCATTTTGCCTCCTGATCACTGCAATATGTTTATATAATTTTAATATCGCTTATTATAAAAAATAAAAATTAATTAAAAATATGTCCTAATTTTACCAAAACTACCACAGGATAGGTGAAACGCCTTTGCTTTTTTCACGAGAAAAAATAAGCGACCATAATTTTGAATTTTTGACAACTTCAAAGTACAAGGGGGGCAACTCTGAAATTCTATTTTCGAAGTTCGTTGCATACCTTCTCTCTCACTCTCAAGATAATGACTATTAGTATGAGCGGAACAGCACGAAGTGAACCTCGAAAATCTAATATTGGAGAATAGGGCCTGACATTGACAATTTGGAATTATCGACAGTTTTTTTTTCTATAGAGAAAAGACAAAGGGATAAGTGTGTATTCTGTGATAGTATCGGAGTTACGCCCTTTTAGAATAAGCAAAAATTAATAAATTAATTATAAATTAAATACAAGCCCTAGCGAAAAAATTAAACTGTCAGCATGTTCATCTTTTCAAACAAAATACAGAGAAACATTAAAATTATAGGCTCAGAAATATGAAATGTTGTCAGTTACCTGTTGCAACCATGTTTCATCCTACACCTCTCCATGTTTTCGCTGTGGGCCCGCTCCCAGTCGCGTGGTGAACTTTGACTGAGAAAGAAACATTTACCCGTTTATTCATAAACGCTCTATAGCAAGGGTCTTCAACCTTTCTGAAGTCAAGCGCCTAGTCTGATATGGGTTCGGTGGGCCGCAACATAATAAAAACATTCCATTCTAAACTAAAAGTAGGTAAAGTAGGTGAATGTCAATTTAATTTTGTCAATACAATGTCGGGCCGCCATGGACGCAACCGCGGGCCGCCGGTTGAAGACCCTTGCTCTATAGGCTTCTGCTAACTTAGCAATCGTTTGTCCTGTGAAAGGTAAATGTCAAAGTGACAGATAAGGACAAACGATTGTTAAGTTAGCAGATGCCTTCAGAGCGTTTATGAATAAGGGGGTTTATCTTTAAAAAAGTAACTAGCAGCCCGTCCCGGCTTCGCACAGGGTAGACAATTATTTATTTTTGGAAATTTGGATATAAAACACTTTTTTTCACAAATATTTTTATCCCACAGTTATATTTGTATGTAAGTCTATTTTTCAGACTGCATCGCAAACAACGGCCACGGCGCTATGGCGGTTTTGTTTACTGTTTGAATTTTTTAATTCGTAATATCTTTTGAATGGAAAGTCCAATTTAAATAATTTAAAAACTATTTTATAGGTAGTTAAATGGTCTTGACCATAAAATAATTTATTTGGATAAGGATTAATATAAACACATAAATAGCATGGTTTGAATTTGGTTAGCATTTTCATTAATGTTTAAAATGAAAAAAGTTGTTGTAGTGACATAACTACAATAGTTGGACATATGCTACCGCGGAGTTTTTTGTAGACATTATGATGTTCTTCAATATTGTTGTACATTATTTCGTTCTATCGCTAATAGTTTCGGCAGCGCATTCGACGAAAGACATTTTAAGACTCATTTTTCTACACCTTCGGTTACATTGTACAAATTTTACCAAGGATCCCTAATTTTTTTCAAAATGAAATGGAGCCTATGTCAAATTGGAAGAATGTAGCATTCTATTGGTGAAAGAATTTTTTAAATCGGCCCAGTACTTTTTGAGCCTATTCATTACAAACATACAAACATACCTACATACAAAAATAGGTACAAATCTTTCCTCTTTATAATATTAGTGTAGATTTCTACAGATGTTACTTAGATGTAAAAAGCCAGTTTCCTTGCGGTGGTTCCTACGTTCCTAGCCATGTTGGCCCAATTTCATCATCTCCAGCCTATATACGTCCCACTGCTGGGCACAGGCCTCCTCTCAGAATGAGAGGGCTCGGACTATAGTTCCCACGCGGGCCCAGTGCGGATTGGGAACTTCACACACACCATTGAATTGCTTCGCAGTTGTGTGCAGGTTTCCTCACGATGTTTTTCCTTCACCGAAAAGCTCATGGTAAATTTCAAATGAGTCGCACATAAATTCGATCGCGGATTCCGAAAAACTCAGAGGTGCGAGCCCGGGATTCGAACCCACGACCCTCTGCTTGAGAGGCCACAGGTCAAACCCCGAGGCTACCACGGCTTTTTTGGCCCAATTTATTTCTATGGAAACTTCCTTTTTTGCTACCAAAATCTTTTGGTTCGTGGTAACAAAAAAAGGAAGTTTCCTTACGAATAAATTGGGACATTGCGAAGATGTTTGCAGAAAGATGTAGAGCAAGGTAGAGTGAATGAAACTAAGTCTAAATAACATAGTCTCCCAAAATGTCTTAACGGGTACATATTTAAATACCTAAAGTTAAAATATCTAATGGTTCAAAATACCTAAATGCAATTTTCTCAGATTTTTATAAACTTAACCTAACCTAACCTAAATATATAGATAGAACCTAACTAAACCATTCTATAAGTTAGGTTAGGTTAAGTTTATAACAATCCTGTTAATTCTGAGAAAATTGCATTTAGGTATTTTGAACCTTTAGGTATTTTGAACTATTAGGTATTTTTACTTTATTTATTTAAATATGTACCCGTACCCGTCCCAACTTTTTCTATGGAAACTTCCTTTTTTGCTACCAAAATCCTTACGAATAAATTGGGACATTTTGGAGACTGTTATTTAGGCTCAGTTTCATTCACTATAAGTGCCGGCACGTAAGTCTAGCGATGACCTTGTACGCGCAGAAGTATAAAATACAGTATCCGTGGGTGCGCAGATGCCCTCCACGTGACTCGTCATCGCTAGACTTACGTGCCGGCACGTATACCTACCTGCAATTTTTTTTGCAAATCGAAGTCGCTAATGAAATGTACAAACTTTTTGAGAAATGCTCAAACTCATAGAACAAGACTCACTCTTCTAATCTCAAATCAAAAAACGGCTCCCCGCTGACTCGGTCATTCTTCAAACTCTTCGTATCAAATTCCTTCGTCAGCACCCTCTTCAGCATATTAGAGGAGTCCACAAACTTGCACATACATTCATTCAGCGTCTGCATTTTGACCAGCAACTCGTTTTTATCGCAAGCTTCCGTCGGACCGTTGATCAGTTTCTCCAATTCCGTCGTTATCATCTTGCAGTTGTCTCTCAAATCTATGTTCTCAGTGTTAGTTGCTGCGTGTTTTAAAATTTTAACTTTCGGCGCTACGGTCTCAACGATGAACTCTCCTTCTTCCAAGTCGTCTAGAGGCTTGTAGTAGGGTTGTTTCAGGCCGTACATGTCGTGGGCTACGTCGTCCGCCAGACCGTCTTTTGTTTTAGCCATGACCAGCTTGAGGAGTTTGTCCATGCCGATTTTGTGGTCGTTCAGAAGATGACGGTCGAGGACTGTGATTCTGAAATTTTAATACGTTTAACTAGTTAGATGTTCGTGGAAAATAAGGCCAAAGGATTTATGAAGTAGTGTAAGAAGGTGAGTTTGTATACAAACCAACTATCTGGTAGGTAATGCTGCTAGTATTTTTTTTTGTTATATGAATAGGAAGGCAAACGAGCAAGTGGGTCACCTGATGGTAAGTGATCACCACTGCCCATAGACACTCGCAACCCCGGAGGGATCGCAGATGCGTTGCCAACCTAGAGGGCTAAGATAAAATGCCTCTTGTGCTCGTAATTTCCCCGGCTGATTAAATTGATTTTGGAATTTGAAAGGAATTCAAAGAAACAAGGGTTTCTTTAGGGCATTACCTGACCAGCCGCCTATGTGGGCTGTCATATCATATATTGTAAAATCTTAAGCTTCCGAATTGAATAAAAACAGTATTTCATCAAATCATTTTTAATTAATAATCACACAACGACAAGATCTTCCGTACCGCTAAAATCCAGCAAGTATAGCTACAGATGTGGTAGTGCTGGCTACTGCCTTGGTACGTACACCCTTACATTAATACAGTAGCTACTGAATACTACTCGTGTCTCACTTGTATCTTTTGGAACGTGTATTTTGCTTGGTTCTTAAATATTATATTTTATACTTGTACCTTCTGATCCTGTTATTTGTAAAATAAATTTTGACGTGACAACGTCTTATAAATTGGTTTGCCGGGTGACACTTCAAGAAACTGCGTTACGCTCCGCTCACGTTATGCGCTCACAATGAGAGCGAGTGAGAGGCACGCGGGCATGGTTAGCCCGCCTAAGAGCGAGAGAGACAGACATAAAAAGTGAAAGGCACGCGTCCCTTCCACTCGAGCACAGTTAGCCCGCCTAAGAGCGAGAGAGACAGAGCGAGAGAGAGAGAGTGAGAGAGATAGGCATACACACCGGTTCATGTCTTGCGCTTCTATTTCGCTTAGGCGCCTGCATACAAGTTTACACGTCCTTCTTCCTACTATACGAATGAATATTCACATTAAAATTATTTTACCACTCAAAGTCGTTGTCACGTAAAACTTTCGCCCGTATACCGACTTTACAGGCAACCAATTTTTTCTTGTGAGTGATTAGGTCCAGTCCATAAATTACCTATCAGCTTCAAAGGTGCATAGATGGCATACGAAGGTCTCCTTCGTCATTTCTTTCTCCGCTAAGGCACTCCTTTTTGACAGAAGCGGCGAGTCTTCATCTTTAAAGGCCTTCGAAGTACACTCGCTTGGCACTGATTGGTCCTTTAAGAAAATATTGACATATTGAATAGAGAAAATGTCCTAGGGCTTAAAATGGAATTATGCACAAAGTATACTTCGTTGGTTTGGTCACGTAGAGAGGATCAATGACATATTACTAATAGACGCGTTATAGCTGAACAAAACTCCTTTCGGAATGGCAAAATTATTGCCGTTACTTGACATTATAAGGACCTCTGCGCGCGCCGACAGCGACTAAACACAAGTCAGGCAACCTTACTTTTCGCTTGCCACGGGGAGATCGCCTATGACGTATCTACCCCAGTTTTGTATAGTATGTCATAGGAGAGGATGGATGAAAGTAGACTAACTAAACAGATCTATATGGGGAGTGGTCCAGGTGGGCCCCCAGGGGTCCACGGAAGACTCGACGGGGGTCTACGTTGGGCGTGACCAAAAATGGGGGTCAACAATGCAAGCGGGGGTGCATGAAAATTGAATAAAATTTGTGAGAATTGATTGGTTCTTGTGCTGTGAGTCATTGTAGATTTCAAGAAAGTAAAGTAGGATGGAGTCACTCGCAGCACAAAAATATAATATAATTGAAAATTTGTTTAATCGACTTTATTTTCAAATAATTAACCCTATCAAGCAATCAATTCTAACCAATTTTTTCGAAAACTGTTAATTTATCGTTGAAGCTCAGCAACAACGTAAGTTTCCATAGATTATAGAGCTAATCTTAATTATTTTTTTCGAGATTTATTTTAGAAATTAGTGGTAATGTAGCTGCAGGGGGTCCACCGGATCCAGCAAAATTTTGAAAGTGGTCTATGAAACAAAAGAGTTTGGGAATCTCTGGCCTAGATGGAGGTTCCTGGACCAAACAGGAGACGTTTTGAAAAAAGGTCAGGTCAGGAGTGCCCGGAACCGACGAGCATGTATGAAGAGATTGATGAATGTGGATGAAGCGAAAGAGGTATGTCAGGATCTTAGCAAGTGGAACAAAGTAGATAGTCTCTGCCCTATGGGAAAGAGGCATGACTGTATGTATGTATGTATGCACAAAGCATTTTGTGATGCGAGCAGTTTGGTATAAATTAGTCATCTTGCCGGATTCAATCGACTGTCGTCGCATCTGTATGCTTAGTGTAGGTTTTCGGTCACAAAATACGTCTCGAACGCGTTTGCGTTAAAATGTCAAATACTATGAAGAACAGTTTGTTGCCGTTTCGATCCGCAAATGGCGCTGCAAATTATTCCATAGTAATCGAGACGTTTACGTGAACGCGTTCGAGACGTTTTTATATGCGAAAACTTACACTAGAGGCATTGTTCGTATTTCTTTCCAGCCGATACGATGCGAGCTGTTTGGTGAAAATAATCCATTAGGACCCACTATGCTTTTAAAAGAAGACTTATGTCTGATTGTATTTTATTATTTAGGTATGTATTTTAAAATAAACTTTTATGTTTTGATATGGTTACATACATACCTACATAAATCACGTTTTTATCCTTCACAGTGTAGACAGAGTCTAAGGTAACAAGACCAAGAAGCCTAGCATATTGTCGGATAGCATAGTTGGAAAGAGGAATCAAAATTGTGATGAGTGGCTAGCCGCATGACATGGTTTCTACGATTTTCGCCCGTTCCCTCTATAGTCTTTTACCATCTGCGCGGGAAAAGAAGCAGCTGGTACATTCTATGTTATATCTGAGCGTCGCCAAGGGGTGGCAGCAAGGTTAATTAACAATTTTTTCTGCATTTCTGAATATATTTTTTTATAAGTAATATTAAATTCTGCTGACAGGCTGGTGGAGGATGGATGCGTATGGCTGTCGATCGCCAGGCGTGGAGAAGTGGAGAGGAGGCCTATGTCCGAAGACGGACGAACTAAGGGCTGCTATGGATGGATGGGATGGATTAAATTCTATCGGATCGTAGCAAGTGGAACAAAGTAGTCTCTGCCTGCCCCTGTGGGAAAGAGGCGTGACAGTATGTATGTACATTCTATAGCTTCTATTTATATCCGACAAAATGAACACCCGGCCGTAAAGATTGCGCTACGGTCTTTGGAAAAAGGCAATTGCCGTCACGTAAGTTAGAGCGACACCACGCTCTATGAAGCCAAAATTAGCCGAGAACGATGTGCAATCTTTACCGGATACTGTACATTGCCAACCTCCCCGGCCTCCTCGGGGTGCGCGAAGAGCGTGCGGCTGCGGCAGATGCGCGCGCGCAGCCTGTCGAACAGCCGCGTCGCCGACGACGTCCGCCCGACCACTGCCGACCACGAAACATTACACATAATAATAATTTATTTCGGTCGTGTTAGGTACAATTGCTTAAACATATAGGGCTGACATGATGATGATGAATGAAAATGAGATCTATTAGATGTTCCACTTACGTTTTATTTCTCTGTCTTGCTTGGCGTCGAGAGCCGGCTGCATGGTTCGCGGCATGGTGTGGCACTTATCCTAAAAATGAGCCGTATTTATCATTGGGCATTGGCGGCATCACGAAATCATAGATGTTTCAATTATTGGCTTAGTTCTCGTGATTCCACTGTTATTAAAAAACCACCAGGTAGATACACTTTGAGAGTGCCGGCCAGAAGTGAAAACTACACGCACACCCGCGCAAAAAGAAAAAAGAAGAAAAAAAATACACGAGATTTGAACTGCGGTCACCTGAGAGAACACGCTGTTATGCCACACCTTAAACCACTAGGCCAAACGCACATAAGTCAAAGCGACGAAATCAACATACACTTCAAAAATCGAACGCGACCCTAGCTTCATTCGTATTTGAAAATAAGCTCATAGAGGATCCTGATACAGTGGGACCACGAGAACCTTGATTATTTGAGTCGTCTCTGATGTTAGGTGGCGTAGGTAATTATACGGTGTCGGTGTCGGATCCCCATCTGATGAACTTGCCACGGGACGTAGTTACCTCGGTTTACGATACCGAAGATTGCCAAGGTGTTGTGGTCGTAAGTACCTTTAGCAGAGCATCGTTGTCGGGGTAGGTGAGGGGGCAGGGACCTTCGTGATGCAGCTGCCGGTGCATCAGCAGTGCGCTCTCGAAGTTTGAGGTGAAACTACATTGCGAACAGCTGCGGACAGGCACAGGCTCAGTGGCTGGACACTTTGGTAACCAAGTGCAGCAAGCTTATTAAACGTAACTCGCTCGCGATCACCATCGTCTTCATTTTGACAGTTCATGTATGGGCTGACAATTGGCATCGGAATCAGCCAGCTGTCACATTCATACAAGAACTGTCAAAATGAACACGATGGCGATTGTGAGCGAGTTACGTAATAAGCCTGCAGAGTACAAAACCTCATTGGCATTCTTCACTACACAGTATAAAACAAAGTCGCTTTCCGCTCTGTCCCTATGTGTGCTAGATCTTTAAAACTACGCAACGGATTTTGATGCGGTTTTTTTTAATAGATAGAGTGATTCAAGAGGAAGGTTTATATGTGTAATTTTACGCGGACGATGTCGCAGGCAGAAGCTAGTTAATAATAATTAATAAAAAATGTAACACCTCCCCCCTCCCCTGCAAAAAAGACTCGCATAGGTATAGTTTAAGACACCACCCTTTAAATTGAAATGATTTTTATGCTAAAAATGCCTTCCCTACATCATTTAGATAATGAGCTGATACTTTTTAAACTGCTGGACAGATGTTTACCAATTATGACTAAGAACGCGGTGGTTTGTGTGTGTGGCAAGGAAACTGGCTTTCGAGACTGAAACCCGCATCGAAACTGGCTTTCGAGACTGAAACCCGCATCGAAACTGGCTTTCGAGACTGAAACCCGCATCGAAACTGGCTTTCGAGACTGAAACCCGCATCGAAACTGGCTTTCGAGATTGAAACCCGCATCGAAACTGGCTTTCGAGACTGAAACCCGCATCGAAACTGGCTTTCGAGATTGAAACCCGCATCGAAACTGGTTTGAGAGCTATGAATAATGCACTGACAGACAGGCACACACACACAACGGACATTGCCAAAGTTATAATAACACCCGTTTTTTTTGTCGGGGGTTAAATACGAACCGAAACCAGATTTTGTAGACGCAACAACATACGAAAGCAACTTTGCTATTCAAAATAGTTGCTTTATTGTACAAATACAAAGAAACAGACGAATCACATAAAGAAAAAGAAAACATTAAATATATGCCAAAGGCTAACTTATGTATGCATGTATGTATGTATGTATAGCTGTTTATTGTACATAAAACACGTAAATTGTACAGGTAATAAGATACACAGATGTACAAAGGCGAACCTATCCCTCAAAGGGATCTCTAACAGTTAACCTTTGAGTAGATGAGAGAAGCATTAAACGGGGGACCGACAAAGAGTGAGTTAAAATTCCAGAGAGTGAAAGCCACAATAGAGCGTACCACAAACAATTCATAAAATAAACTACTAAATATCATAACACACATGCACACATACAAAATACATACAATAAGAGTACAGCTGTTGTCCACGACTCCGTCTGCGGAGAATTCGCTTATCGGTTGGTATCCCGCGGGAACTATGCAATTTTCCGGGATAAAAAGTAGCCTATGTGTTAATCTAGGGTACTAGCTATCTCCGTTCCAAATTTCATCAAAATCCGGCGAGTCGTTTCAGCCTTAAGAAGGAACAAACACACGCACTCACATCGTCACATCCATACATATCCTCACAAATTTTCGCATTTATAATATTAGTAGGATGTACGGAACATCTACGCTTGTTCGAAGTTTTGAAATGAAGTGCATTTGCGTATGGTCTTTTCGTTCTTAACTGTCCTATTTAGTAAACAAAATTATTCTAACCTCAATGTGCAAATTTTTGTAAAAAATAACCTGAGGCAATATTTTGTACATACTTTTGCTGATATTTTATCTCCAATTCCTTTTTTTACGATGAAATTGTTAAAAAATAACCAAAATGAGACACTTTGAGGTTAAAATTTTGTTTACCAATAAATCCTACTAATATTATAAATGCGAAAGTTTGTGAGGATGTGAGGATGTGAGTGAGTGAGTGTGTATGTTTGTTCCTTCTTCACGTTAAAACGACTCGACGGATTTGGATAAAATTTGGCACGGAGATAGCGGGTACCCTAGATTAAAACAAAGGCTACTTTTTATCCCGGAAAATAGCATAGTTCCAGGGGGATAGCCATAAACTTGTCAATTGCTAATTCTACGCAGACGAAGTCGCGGACAGAAGCAAGTAGGACATAAGAATGAAAAGACCTTAGCTAATCTATCCAGAACCTTACGGCTCCAACTGCCATCATTTTCACGAGCAACGCCACCTGCCATTAGGTGTGCATTTGCTGCAAAACTCCCACCAACTAGCCGCAATGATACATAGTTAAATTATAATATCAAAATACTTACTAATAAGTCATAACAAATATGAAAAGCGATGAACGGGAACTATAAATAAATTGGTAGTCAATTGTGAAATCTGTCAATCTAAAAGGTCATGACAGATTTAGAAATTGTAAGAGTTTTTAAACTCCGTTTAGAGATCGAATGAGTCTATTTGTAAAGGAGTTAATATATACTATATCCATGGTTTCTTTCATAGATAGATGCAGCTTAGAATATCCTACTAATCCTATTCCTACTTTCCTACTAATATTATAAATGCGAAAGTTTGTGAGTGACGACGATGCGACGATGTGAGCGAATGTGTACGTTTGTTCCTTCTCCACGCTAAAACGACTGGACGGATATGGATAAAATTTGGAACGAAGATAGCTGGTACCCTAGATTAAAACATAGGCTACTATTTATCCCGGAAAATTGTATAGTTACCGCGGGATAGCGATAAACATATCAATTGCTAATTCTACGCGGACGAAGTAGCGGGCAGAAGCTGGTCTAACTAATATTATAAATGCGAAAGTATGGATGGATGGATGTTTGTTTGTTACTCAATCACGCCAGAACGGCCCAACAGATCTGGATGAAATTCGGCACATAGATAGAGAAAAGTCTGGAATAGCACATAGGATACTTTTTATCCCGGAAAATTGCGTAGTTCCCGCGGGATAGCGATAAACGAACTCTTTGCAGACGAAGTCGCTGGCAACAGCTAGTAGCTAATAATTCGGTTCTATAGTAGTAAATTCTTCCATGCTGGTCTCGGAGTAAAGAAAAACTTAGAATGTACCAGTTGTTTCTCTTCCCGCGCAGACGGTAAAAGCCCATCGAGGGAACGGGCAAAAATCTTAGGTATCATGTTATAGGCGATGCTAGCAACCCATCACTACTTTGATCCCCCTTTCCACCTACACGCCCACAATCATACTAAACGTGGCCTTTAGGTCTTGTTACCTTAGGCTCTGTCTACCCCGTAAAGGATAAAGACGTGATTTATATATGTATGTACGTCATATATATACTAAAAAGAATAATAATAAAATAAAAAATATATAATAATAATAATATGTAATTGTTGTGGTTGTCTGGTAGAGATCGCTATTAAGCGATAAGACCGCCTATTGTATACTTTGTTCTATGTTTCTGTATTGTTTTGTACTGATTTGTGGTGTTCAATAAAGAGTATTTGTATTTTATTGTAATATGTAATATAATATAATATTATAAAGAGGAAAGATTTGTATTTTTGTGTGTTTGTATGTTTTTAATGAATAAACTCAAAAACTACTGTGCCGATTTCAAAAATTCTTTCACCATTGAATAGCTACATTCACCCTGAGTGACAGGCTATATTTATTGCCTGTTGCACCCGTGCGAAGCCGGGACGGGCCGCTATATGTAATAAATCGGCAACGGAAGAGAAACAGCATAATATGCCTCAGGTATATAATAAGCCTGATTAAAGGGAAGTGGGGCAAAATAGGTCGTAGTCCGATTTATTAGCACAGAAAATATTTTTGAGGCAAACTATTGATTGTACCTATAAGGCGTTAGTTTGCGGAGGCTACTTTTATGTATAGTCGGCTAAGTAATTCCTTAACCACCCTAAGATTCAAAAAGATCGCTTTTAAGCGATAAGGCAATTAATATGTATGTATGTATGTATAACTCTTTATTGTACATAAAACACATACACATTAGTTAGTGTGATGCTCACTTGTGGCGTCCAGTATGAATATTAAAATAGCAATGTAGATATCAAATCACTTCTGTGTACTGAAAGTGGGTGAAGCCTATAAAATAAAACAAGTTAGGTAAGTACTTGGTTTTATTAACCAGCATATTGTGTTTGACAAAGTTGTAAAATCTATTTATAGGAATTACGTCACGGGTTGGATTGTATGACGGTGCCATTTATACTTAGGTTCAAGAAGAGGCCATTGTCATGACTTAACTCTTAACTCAAGTAAGCAACATCCTGCTGTATAAGTTACCTTGGATTTGTGACCATAGGCTATCGGGACAGAGTTTACAATGACACTAACAAAGTAAGTAAGCCTTATACAATCGCTAAAAAATTAACTTATCAACACTAAGCACTACAGACATTCAAACGTGTGAAATCTTCACTTTTTTTCCAAACAAATCCTGCACAATGACTTCTTTTTACTTCCATAGCGATAACTCCTTTGTATTTTTATCACGATTATTCTTATAAACCAAGCTATGTTTGCTGTTTGAAAAGCAGCGTCACTCGAAAGGTAACTTTAGTTGGTTGGAATAGCAAGCGCTTGAGAAATAACTTAGCTGAGGTTAAGTTAGTCGATTGAACAGCCTTTACTTAGGCCTGACACTGGCAACACTTTGTGGCGAGCAGGTAGTTGCGCGCGGGAAGCCGACGCCATTGCACGCTTGTGAAAACAAAAACTCAAGTTATTTCTCACACGCAAACATTCAAGGCTCCATAAAAACAACAAGAACGTTGATGACAACGCAATACGGACGTCGAACTCGCATCCCGTGAGTCGAAATACGATTTTAAAAAGCAAAAATTCAACTCGAAACCAGTTTACAGAAGTACACAGTTATATAAAATCAACTTTTCTTTTGCAGGTAAATAGCGAGGTGTCTGTTTTTTGTGTTTTTAGCAAGTTTTTTAACAGTGCTTTTTGGTCGTTTGTGTGAAATCGAGTGTCTTTGGAATCAGGTGAGTGGAAATTGAACCTTTTTGTGTACGCTTTCACTTCGTTTAGGGTTCAAATAACCAATCTGAGTCATTGCATAGCGCTCACTCGGCCGACACAACGAAAGGTGTTCGTACTTTGCATCGTCTAAATAAGTTAAGTGGCACAAGTTGTTTCAATATCAAGCCTTAAACCGATATATTACTTAAAAAGGGGGTTTGGGAAACAACTCGCATAATTCCACGTTTTAAAATAAAAAGGTAAACTGTTTTTTAACTGACATACTTAACGGTTTTATAGTATAGCGAAAAAAAGACTTTGTTTTAGCGTCGTAAATAGCAACAATGACAGGTGTTTGTATACATAGAATAATTAGTAAGTCTTTGTTAAAATGCGTTAGCTTGACTTATAAGCAAGCTAGAACAGGTTGTAAGTAAGTGAGCTAGTGTAGGCTAGTCTTTAGATTAAGAGCAAGCTTTGCTATGTGGGGTAATGTTAGCATCTTTATAATATGATCTACGGATTAACCTACAAATGTAGCCAAAGCTTAGGTAGTTGCTATAACAAACTTAGCAACTTTCGCAACATTTCTTTACTTCAGTAGTTTTTTATGTTAGAGAGGCCAGACAAAAAAACAAGTTGTTTTAAAGGCTAAAATTGCAAATAAAAATGTTTATAGGGTCGTCTATATTACCTACATTTTTCTAAATAGAAGCAATCTTCCCTTTTTTAGGGTTCCGTACTCAAAGGGTAAAAACGGAAACCCTATTCGTGAGGCTCCGCTGTCCGTCCGTCCGTCCGTCACCAGGCTGTACTGTAACCTCATGAACCGTTATACAGTTGAAATATTCACAGATAATGTATTTCAGTTGCCGCTATAACAACAAATACTAAAAACCAGTATAATGTATGTCTGTATATATTGGTGACCAATATAAAGAAACCCCCACACTACGTACATTTTGCTTTGGAGCAGGGCTCTGCTGACACTGGTTTATAAATAGATATTTATAGATAATGGTTCGTGCGCGAGTCCGACTCGCACTTAGCCGGTATTTTAAGCAGTAGTTTGAGTGTAGTTCGTGCAAGTACCGACTTGTTTTGGTGGTGAACCAACTGTCCCGAGTCTCCCCTGATTTTTTTAAATTTCGAAATATCTGAAGGTTATTTAACCGTTACCTAAGATAAGACATTGGCTATCTGTTTTTTTTGCGGTATCTCAAAGAAAATCATTTAAAATATGTATCTTAGTTACCTATCAATTATTATGCTATGTCGATAAGCAAGATGGAAATGCCTACGTACCTACCTATAAAATACCTCCGAAATATTATAAACGGGATGTGAACCGCGATTACCTTTATTGAGCTCCCGATATTTCGATACAGTTGCATGTATCATGATCACGGGTAGACTGAAGAAATTGCGGGTGGATGTTATTGTTGGGTAGACCGAGCTCTGTCTACCCTCATTCTTGCGCGTCGACTGCGTGCACTCTCGTTACCACTATAATATTAACGTTATTATAACGTTTATAATATTTCGAATGAACTTAACCGTGAATCATTAAAAACTCTTATTATAAAATACCTTATAGGTAATAGTGTTGTGATTTCTTCTTCTTCTTTTAATAATATGGCCCCATCGATCGATGCGATGATTTCGCCAATGTTGTGATTTATTTGAACGGAAATATGAAGTTATAACGCATAGGAAGCGTTATTTACTTTGTTCTTGACTATTCAAACAAATTACTACCTACTTACCACTAACATAATTTGCATACCTATGCATATTTTTCTCGTAAGTTTTCACTTGAGTTATCTCTAGTTAGTTGTGGGGTACAAGTTTTTGCGAACACAAAACTGTTACTAGTTTTATAACTGCCATGGCTACCCGCTAAACAGGATTCTATGTCGACTCGAGCCATAGAAAAAAACTGTTTTTATATTTGTCGTTTGCGTTTTCATCCTCTTAAAAATGGGCCATTATTTTACAAACTCGACAATTGTCGGCGACCATTGACAATTCGAAACATTCAATATGAAGACAATCGGCGTAGCCTCTCGTCGAGTTTGTAATCTGGGCCTCATTTCATAAACCTCGACAAGTTGACAATTTGACGACACATGTTGGATTGTCACTATATTCCCGTTCCATAAAACTTGTCATTTTTAGTATTGTAGACAGGAATACAGTGGTAATTATCGCTTTTTCTTTGGGCATTTCATAAAACCTTTTTTGTGGCAAGTATTGCACTAAATTCTTGTCGGTGACAGATAAATCTTTGTCACTGTGGTATTGAATGACAGGTATATCATTGTCGATGATGGGTCAAGTGAATGGTTATTTTAAATAACTACCCTCAAATAACGTTTTTTTTTTTATTATGGTATAGGGGGCAAACGTTTACTAACATTACATTTATATTCAGTCTGAGGTAAACATGGCGGATAAGAACTATTTTTACTAAGTATATAAAAATCATCACTCATTGCTATTATCACTGCCAGAATAACACCATACACAACACCATGATAACACCATGATTTGTTACGACTTTCTTCGTCACTCGACAGTTGACATCTATTTCGGACACAGGCCAAGGTGGTGTCAAGGACTTGCGACAGTTCGACAGGTTTGTAATTTTAAATTGACAATATTGCGTTACATAAAAGAAAATTGACAGAAAATCTAAGACAAATTGTCTAATTTTCATTATGACTAGTAATATTATATGAAACGCAAAATTGTCACCTTGTCATGACAATTTGACAAGCTTGTCGATTTTTCCGATTACAAATATGTCAAGCCCAAAATTTTATGAAACATTCTATTATCGAATTGTCGGAGTGCGACAATCGCCGCAATAGCGTGGTCTGTTTTTTTTCATGAACTTTTAAACGTTACTCGCTTAACTTCTGGTATGTGTAGGATAAGGATCAGTATCAAATTGAAGGCTATATCTTTTTGTATACTTATTTGTTATTAAGATTAGTATTATTTGAGACGAACGAGACTAGAACGCAGTTTTTGAATTGAACACTTCTTTAGCGGCGCTGAGCGCTTTTTGGGATGGGTAAAAAATGATAATTTCGCGGCAAACGTAAGACGGAGGGAGAGTCTAATTAAAATCTAATCTAAGCTGCTGTTTTCACTTCTGCCGGCACTCCCGAAGTGCTACCCGTCGCTTTTTTTTTCATTAGCACATACGAAAGATTAAAAGTTTTCCAAAAAGTTGGATTATGTTATCCTACTAATATTATAAATGCGAAAGTTTGTGACGATGTGACGATGAGACGATGTAGGTGAGTGAGTGTGTATGTTTGTTCCTTCTTCACGCTAAAACGACTAGACGGATTTGGATCAAATTTGGAACGAAGACAGCTGGTACCCTAGATTAAAACATAGGCTACTTTTTATCTCGGAAGATAGCATTGTTCCCGGGGGATAGCCATAAACATGTCAATTGCTAATTCTACGCAGACGAAGTCGCGGGCAGAAGCTAGTTAGAAAATAAAGGGTTGTCAAAGCGTTTGTCAGACGATGCATGCGATCAAAACTTCGGAGAAACATTAGTAAACCTTATTCTTTACAAAAATTTGTACATTGAGGTTAGAATTTTGTTTACCAAATAGGATATAGGATATAGGAATAGAATGAAAAGACCTTACATGTGTGAATAGGATAGCATGCGTTAGACGTTAGACAATAACCTGCCTAGTCCTCTGCACTACATCAACCAATGGAATCCAACTCTTCCGCAGTCTGTCTGTTCTGTCGTAACACGTTACGTGCCGGCGGAAACAGTTGAGCAATATAAACAAACATACAATTCGCGCACGCTAAAATATTACCTAGTAAGAAAGGTGCTTCCTTGTTTTTTTTTTATGTGAATAGGAAGGCAAAGGAGCAAGTGGGTCACCTGATGGTAAGCGATCACCACTGCCCATAGACACCCGCAACCCCTGAGGGATTGCAAATGCGTTGCCAACCTAGAGGACTTAGATACCACCCGCAAAACCATTGTATATCCATTTGGGCGCTGTCATCCAGCCTATATAACTTTCGGGTTTTTGTTTCATAATTTTCATTGGTTTTTTTTTATAACACTTGCATTTTTCAGTAGACGTTTGGGTGTTCAGTCAATCTAAGCATTTTTTTTTATGGTATGGAAAATGCGTCTTATGCATCCGCCCGATACGGGTTACCGGGGGTATGTGGGGCTCTCCCGCGACGGCAGGCATACCCACTAAAACCACACGGATTCCCTATTCGGTCGTATGTGAGGCGGGGCGGGAGTACTCGGTGTCACCGCGACGCCCCACGACCACCCCGGGGTGGGGTCAGTCTATCTAACCTAAGTAACCCAACCACCCTGTACTCCGGATTTAATATAGGAAGTCTATTTATCCCATAAAATTGAAGATCCAAATGCATATTTTGGTATAATTTTCGTTAGTCATCTAACTATCATTATAAATGCGAAAGTATGGATGGATGGATGTTTGTTTGTTACTCAATCACGCCAGAACGGCCCAAAGGATCTGGATGAAATTTGGCACATAGATAGAGAAAAGTCTTGAATAGCACATAGGCTACTTTTTATCCCGGAAAATTGCGTAGTTCCCGCGGGATAGCGATAAACGAATTCTTTGCAGACGAAGTCGCTGGCAGCATCTAGTAAATCATAAAGCGTTTTATTTCTGACACACTAACAGTGAGTTACACCAACTTTAAAGATAATTATTATCGATAATTTTGACGCATTTCAAAATCTCTGGTTACGGTTAAAGTTATCGTTAATGTAGTGAAACCTGGCGCAGCTCGCGCTATGTATTAGAATGGACAGCCAACTAGCCTGCAGGCTAGCCCCCTTATTCATAAACGCACTATAGGCTTCTGCTAACTTAGTAATCGTTTGTCCTTATCTGTCACTTTGACATTTACCTTTCACAGATAAGGACAAACGATTACTAACTTAGCAGAGGCATATAGTGCGTTTATGAATAAAGGGGTTATTGTCTAACTCGCTAGCGATCGCCATCGTGATCGTTTTGGCAGTTCTTGTATGAATGTGACAGCTAGCTGATTCCGATGCCGATTGTCAGCCCATACATGAACTGTCAAAATGAAGACGATGGTAATCACCATCAACGAGCGAGTTAGACAATAAGCCTACAGACCTATTACTTACTTGCTTACCATGACGTCTTAAAGCGATTCAATTCTCACCCAAAGTTCGGTCGATCGCTGTCAGATCCATACTAGAAGTGTCAAAAATGGCAGCTAAAGTATCTGAAATGAATTTACTGTCGGAATTGTTATGGTAACTCCCTACAACCAGTTGCGTAACTACGTCAGGGGCTGTCGGCAAATTCCTCAGATGGGGCCCTTCCTCGCTATAAAGAAGTGCATCATCTTCTTCTGTGCTCAAGGCCAAGCCAGTTCGGGGCCCCGTAGAGCTGGGGCCTGGCATTTTGCCAGCCCTGCCACCCTATAGTTACGCCACTGCCTGTAACCCTAATGTTACGCCACAGATTGATTAGAATAAGTAATCGCGTACTCAGTAGAAATCAAAGGCAAGTTCACTGAATAGAGTTATACCTACATACATACACTGTCTGTTTTCACCGACTACTTTCTTATGCTATCAACAGCTTAATGGCTGCATTGCGTTTATTAATGCTCTCTAATAATAGCTCATAGCTAGTGGTTATGAATGGTTATGTACCTATACCCTTAGAGCGTAGAATAAACCAGAAGCCGCTACAATATCCGCTTACTGTGACAAGTGTACCATCAGCCAAATATGTGGTCTACCACCCTAAGGTTAAAATTCCTTTGCATGTCACAATATATAACGTCGATAAGACAGGCTGTCAACTTGAAAGTTCGACTTTAACGACATTTTCGAGCTAAATCCTGCAGGCTTATTACGTAACTCGCTCGCAATCGCCTACGTTTTCATTTTGACAGTTCTTGTATGAATGTGACAGCTAGCTGATTCTGATGCCAATTGTCAGCCCATACATGAACTGTCAAAATGAACACGATGGTGATCGCGAGCGAGTTACGTAGTAAGGCTGCTGAACTAAGTCTCAATTGGATCTTATTAAAGACGTCATGGTAAGGCCTCTGCTCTTAAGCTTTAGAAGAAACTATACCTTACATTTTTATTTAATTAATATTGTAATTATCTGCTTATTACACGCTAGATTAGATATAAAACGATAATTGCCTGGCGTATTATTATGCGTCTTCACGACCTGTCCCATCATTATATCAATTTACTACTTTACATACATTATAACGTGTAAGAGACGTGTAATTATTCAGTCTTTGTGTTCCGCAATGATTTTCTTGAACGTTATTTCTTTTTCGAAGAGGCTAGACGCCACGGGTGACCGCAGACCAGTAGGCTTATTGTCTAACTTGCTCGCAATCGCCATCGTGTTCATTTTGACAGTTCTTGTATGAATGTGACAGATAGCTGATTCCGATGCCAATTGTCAGCCCATACATGAACTGTCAAAATGAACACGATGGCGATTGCGTGCGAGTTAGACAATAAGCCTGCTGGCAGCTTTCGTGGACGCACGCAGCATTATATATAGATTAACTGAGTCCTGCCCGCGCGGGCACAGGGGCGCAGGGTGAGACGACAAAGGGGACCGAGAGCGGTGCGGGCGGGTAGTGCGCCTGCCGCACGCACCTCTCTCGGACCCCTTTGTCGCGCGGGCGCGGACTCAGTTAAGCGGTCGGTCTAAACTATACTTCATTTAATTTAGAATGTTAAACCGCAACAACATTATATTGCGGCTCGTGAACTGTAATATCTTTACAATTTGTACTAGAGTAACAATTGACGACACGGAATGTAAAGTGACATTAAAACAATTTTATTTTGCGGCTGCCAAACTATTGCATTGTACTATTTGCTAGGTAAGAAATAGTTGACCGGACGCAATATAATGTTGTTGTGGTTTCTCATTCTAAATTAAATGAAGTATATCGCTGTCTAGTCCAAAGGGGAAAAAAAGCTCCTGGGGGGCTACTCCGAAATTCGATTTTCAAAGTTCGTATCACACCCTCCCTCTCACTCTTAAATTAATAACTATTAGTAAGAGTCTACCCCGTAAGGGATAAAGACTTGATTTATGTATGTATTGTGTGTTTGTATATTCTAGAGATGATTATTATGTTGATTATCATAGTCGAGTGTCAACCAGGCATATCAAATCATCGAGGATGTGCTGTTTACGATGTGGTTCGCTCTGAGGCCATTGTAATTATAAAATAATATTTATATCGCGTAGAATCCAGTACCTAAGTATATAAGTTAAGTTATTTACGCATAGATGTTAACGACCCATGCGCAGAAAATAATTTTCGTAATAATTGTTTTATTTTTTTATGTTTTTAATTAGTTATTCTGTTCAATTTCTTTGTGTTAATCTAGGATATCAGCTATCTCCGTTCCAAATTGTACAAAATGTACGGTAGAACACCACGGTCAAAAGACCTCCTCCCTTGTCGGGTTCTAAAGGTGGAAACACATTATTAACACGTGACGCGACCCGATGCAACGCGACGCGTGTTGAGTCGAATCAAATTGTATTATTTTCTATGACCAGAACCACACTATGAACATCCGACGCGACGCCATGCGCATACATTCGTTGCATCGGGTCGCGTCGCGTGTTAATAATGTGTTTCCACTTCCACCTTTATTCAACGGATAATGATATCCCTCAGAATCTACCAGGAAATCATTAACCGATGCCCAGGGTGCACCGGACCAAGCACTGCTCTTCCCCTCGGACGGATCCAAAAACGAACTGCAGCTCTCTAACCCGACTCGCTGATAACTTTTAGCGAAACCGTTACGAAAATAGCCTTGTTTGAAGTCGTTTAAACCCCGTGTGCTATAACTGTGCATATTATTATATGGACTAAACATCTGCACTGAATACATGAAGTCAATGGCATATAATATAAGTAAACAAACGCATGCTTATTTCTTGAACACTTGTACCCATAAGCAAATGAAAGAGTTGCAAATGTCATACAGTTTATTCAAAAATAAAACATGCAGGTGCAAAGACAGCAAATTAATATACTTAGCAGCACTGAGTGTGGCCCAGTCTCCACACAAAATTACAGATATCGCATCTAACTATCTAATCTAATACCTTTAAACGAGCAATTTTTGTATACGTAACACATAAATCATGTCTCCATCCCTTTTCAATCCTACTAATATTATAAATGCGAAAGTTTGTGACGATGTGTGTGACGATGTGACGATGTGAGTGAGTGAGTGTGTATGTCTGTTCCTTCTTCACGCTAAAACGACGGGACGGATTTGGATAAAATTTGGTACGAAGATAGCTGGTACCCTAGATTAAAACATAGGTTACTTTTTATCCCGAAAAATTTTATAGTTCCCGCGGGATAGCGATAAACATATCAATTGCTAATTCTACGCGGACGAAGTCGCGGGCAGAAGCTATTAGGTATAAATGCGATAGTTTGTGACGATGTGACGATGTGAGTGAGTGTGTATGTTTGTTCCTTCTTCACGCTAAAACGACTGAACGGATTTGGATAAAATTTGGTACGAAGATAGCTGGTACCCTAGATTAAAACATAGGTTACTTTTTATCCCGAAAAATTGTATAGTTCCCGCGGGATAGCGATAAACATATCAATTGCTAATTCTACGCGGACGAAGTCGCGGGCAGAAGCTAGTTTATAATATTCAAGAGGAAGGTTTAAAATTGTACGCAGACGCAGGGTATATCATAATCTGTCGGAAACGGCTCCAACAAATTTCATGAAATTTAGTATGCAGGGGGTTTCGGAGGCGACAAATCCATATAGCTAGGTTTTGAAATCTTACTAAATAAATACTACACATTATAAGTGCCAATTTTTTTCGCTGAGTATCGTCAAAGTGCCTAAAATAATCCCACTAACCGACAGAACGAATTGCTACTCAGAAATAAGCAGGATACATTCTTAAACAACCTGATTTTGCCTACCGGGAAAACCCGACCGCTATTCCCTGATCTGATACTATCTCTGCCATTTACCAAAATAAGGAAGTCGTGTTGTCGAGACCATAGATAAATACCCGCAAGGACAAGGACAACTGAATTGGGTACGTATTAAAATACACTATCTAATAAAATATTGACTTATTGGAAAACTTAAAAACAAACCTAACCTAACCTAATAAGAGCCACGCCTAAAGGTTTTATGATTTTTAAAAAAGTTTACGGTTTATCAGATACTAGCTGTTGCCTGCGACTTCGTCTCCAAAGAATTCGTTTATTGTTATCCCGCGGGAGTTTTCCGGGATAAAAAGTAGCCTATGTGCTATTCCAGACTTTTCTTTATCTATGTGCCGATTTTCATCCAGTTTCATCAGGCCGTTCTGGCGTAATTGAGTAACAAACAAACATCCATCCATCCATCCATACTTTCGCATTTATAATATTAGTTAGATTAATAAATAGTTTTCAAATGATGAGTTTGTGAATTGATGCATTTGTGAAAAGTTATTTAGCAGATGATGAGATCCCTACATTTCGACCAACTTACACAGAACTTTGAAAATTTATATACTTGAACCTTCCTTATGAATCACGCTATCTTATTATTGAAACCGCATGAAAATTCGTACGAATTTTTTGAAGTTTATCGCGAGCAACACGAAGGACCTTGTTTTATTATATACCTATGTAGTGACATGTGGCGTATCCAAGGCGAAGATATCTCAACGTTTCTGCAGTCAAACAGCCTCCGCCTATCCGGCTCGGAGTAAAATGATAAATATCTAGTCTATGGTCTCAAAGTGCAACGAACGTCGCGAGTCACGACCGAATGACAAAATGGCGACATTTAACTGTACTGTTGAGTTCACGCCCGACGCTGTTAAGGTTAATTTTCATTTTAGATTCAATCCTCTGGCTGTTTGGTTTTGTCTGTGCCTTACTTAATAAAAACGGAGCCGTTAATTAATGTCTATGGTTACACTAACGTTGGCAAACTTTTGAACTTTTTAAATAGGTATGCTTCTTTTGAAAATGAATAGACAATAATCACAGATTATAATATCCTACTTAGTTAATTTTATTTTCTGTATCTTAAATGGTCGTCTTAGAGATCGCTTTTCTGCGTTTTCCTTTCATTATTTTTATGTGCTCTCTGTACTGAATTTTGGTAGTTCAGTTCATATTAGTGTAGGACGGGTCATAATGAAAGAACACATAAACTCTTGTAGCACTGTATTAAATAGGAACTAAAAAACTAAAAATAAAATCAAATTAACACAAATCAGCGCTGTCATGGCCGCCGTCCGACTCCTGACATTATTTTTTTACATTCACTCTCTCACTCTTCCATCTCAGTCATTCATTCTGTCATTCCGCTCATTCCTACATTAGTATTGTATTTGTAAGTATTGTATTAATTCCCAAACATAATCCAAAACTTGATTGTAACGAAGTTAATAAATGACGCACGAACTAGGAAGACGGCGCCCACGCAGCGCTCGGCGCTTCCTGTTGTCAATTGTCTATGCTCAGACAGATGTTTGGTGGATTATCGAAAACAATACTGACGTAAAGATTTTAAGCGAACCAGGATGTTTTTATGTGATCTCTCAGAATTGTTCCAGTATATTTCTGTAGTTTGTTGAGTTAGTTTAAATAAACACCCCTAGGGTGACGGCACCAGTGTTGGACACTTCAAACTGACACACCAGTAATGGACACTTCATTCTTAATTTCAATATGATAATGGTTTTAAATTAACTCTTCTTCTTGTCCTTGCCTGGGGTCCAGTTCATCTGGGGTCGGGCCTCCTTGTGCAGCGGCGCCAGGACCCTCTGTCCCGGGTTGTCATTGGCGAAATGTTGGGCCTTTAGATCCCTCTCAACAGTTGACCACCACCATGGTTTTAAATTGACTGTTGTAAAATAAATGACTTGCCTTAGTGTCTTTTAAATAAGAGTTATTGTGCATTATTGGGTCATGTCCATTACTGGTGCAGTCAGATTTTTCATTTTTGATTGGTCCTCAAAATTTTCTCCCGCCCCTGATGCGGTTCACTTAGTTAGAATATCGGTATGGCAACATTTTGTCAACCAAGTATTAAATTTCTAAACGACACTGAAAAATAGAACTCAGAAAAATTCGCAAGTTAAAGCTATGGCCGGGAATCGAACCCGAATCCTCATTCCGTGATGCGTGCATTACCTACACTACCCATAGCAGGTGAGTAAGCCTTCGAATATTTCCATCTGTAGGTACCAGCTGTCACTTGACCTTGTTACCTACTATGCGATTTTTTGTCGCCAAGCGTCATGTTTGAATGATGTGTCTTCCACACAATTACAAAATCCAGTGGAACATCTACTGCTCAGAGACCCCACTCGAGATCTTTTCTCCCCCAACGGTTGTCTGTTCTACGAGCGATGTGGCCTGCCCATTGCCACTTCAACGGACATACTCTTCGAGCTATATCGGTGACTAGTTCTGTGGCGAATCTCCCCCTATCAAATGAATCAAGAATTTTACTTCTTGATTTTAATTGTTTACTTTTACGGTTTTACCCTGACTAAGTATTGTCAGACTAACCTGCTGGAATTTTCCGGACCAAATTCATATGCCCTATATATATAATATATATGCATATTTTATGCGAGCGATATGACCTTGTCCAAGGTCCGTCCGGATCGCTACCACCAGCTTGTAAATCCTGCCGCCAAGCAGTGCTTGCTTGTGTTCCGGCGTGGAGAGTAAGACAACGGTGAAATTACTGGCACATGAGATATTCCATCTTAGCACTCTAGGCTGGCCACGCATCTGCAATCCTTAGGTGTTGCGGGTGTCTATGTGGGTGCTTACTTGCCATCAGATCGCACAGCTCGTTTGCCACCCTTTTTTTCGTAACAAAAAATGTTTGCCGGTTTTAAAAAAAGACCGCAATTATTTCGAGTATGATTACTGCGTCTGTTGATTTATTTCGTATTAGTTGAAATTTTAAAAGTACGTTTATTTATTTTCTATCCAACAGATTAGAAAACGAAATCCGCAGCGAAAGTGAACAAATGGTGAAAGCCCGCATTATGGCAACACCAATTATAGGTCGCACACGTCCGGCCAATCACGTGCGTCGGATTTTCCCGCCAATTTTGGTGAATGCTGATTGGCCCGTTTGAATTATTTTTCTACGTGACTCCGTCTATGGCTTTAACGAGTGTTTATGTTAGCAACAGTGAATAGAATGATTTACTGAACAAATAACATTGTTAACTTTGTTTTACCAGTATTTTATTATCTAACTAAACAAATCATACTGAAGTAGTCTGGTTTTATTGTATCTGCATTACATAATGATAGATAGGTATAAGTATTGAGAACAGTAACAACGATTCTACAAAATTTGCGCAAAATACAATAGTTTGCGTGAGCTTAATTCTACCATTGCTCAAATAAGTTAAAAGACGTCAGAATTTAGAAACGTTATTAAAATGACTGTAGATAAAATTATAAACAAAATAATATGCTTTGCTAACCTTTGGACTTTAAAACGAGGGAAAGAGAAGGAACAAAAACGTCAAAGTTTGTTTCTGATTTTTATGCTTTAGTTTTATGATGTAGGGTCTATTAGGGTAACAGGCCCTACATGTACAAATGTTGGTTTTGTTAATGTTACGTTGTAACTGTTAGAATGTTAGAACGGGTTGTGGATTGAAAGCCGTGACCGTCCAGGTTGAGTACCTTTATTGCACTAAAATATAATATAAAGTTTTACGTAATCAATATGTGACGTACACCACGGGTTCTACGTCAGCTTAATATTAATGTCGAGCGTGCTCGTACATGCTGCCAAATCTAAGAAACAAACGAAAGAAAGAAAGATCAACTAGGGTGAAGTTCCCTTATTGATATGTGTTGGAGAATGTACAATCACATCGGTTGCAGTGTCGCGGTCACGTGACTCTCGATACGATGTAGCGCTGTCTTCTTGTTTCGAGATGTGATCCAGGACGATTACTTGTTCTGTCTTGTTTCGAAGTCTTCCTCTGATGCAGCAAGCTGCCCAAATTATGGCCGCTATCGCACAAATTGTCATAAATGTGACGAATGTGTAGTGATGTACGTCATGCGATGACGTAATATCTTTCAGTGTTTGTTGTTGTAGTTTAACTGTTTCTATGTTAGATTTTAATCGGCTCATAACTTCTTGGTGGTCTTCTGGGGTGAAGGTATAGTTGTTCTCCTCAATCACGTCATTGACCGAGGACAGTCGTACATACACGTCATCTTCATTGACAGTCGTCTTGCTGTGAAAATTGTTATGTGAATGGATTATTATTTGGTCTCCTTTCAGTATGCATCCCGAATCCAATGTAATTAAACCTGTGCCGCTTAATGAAAGTGTCGTAACGCCAGTAGGACAAAACGTGCGAACTGCGCATTTCCCACAGCACGAGAATAGCCAGGTGTCTGGCCCATGTAATCGGATCCATTTGTCGGCACACTCCGATGTTATTGTTTTGCAACTGGATAATCTTTTATTGTTGATTAATTGAGCTTCGCATATATTTGCGCTGGCCTTTATGTCGTAGATAGGTAGGTTCATATCGCATAACAATTGATGTTCCTTAATTAGCTGGCATGTATTTATGTCCTGATGTGTTATTCGTATTATTGCATCCTTTCTAAGATTGATGGCCAGATATTCGGATGTTTCAATCATCTGTTGGGTTCTTCCTGATGTTATTTGCGGTATCGGTATAAGGCGATTGAGTTCGTATTGTTCCGTGTTAACTAAGGGTAATTTGAACTCAAACAAAAGGAAGTTGTTTGTTAAGTGCACGTGTACGCGAGACAGTTTGTACATTCTTCTTGTGCAGTGGTGAGTATTCACGCATGGCAGAGACAGATCGCCCGGAAGCTGCCCTGCGATGAGGTTTAGTTGTTCTTCGAGTTGATCTGGCTGTATAAGATGCGTGTCTACGCGTCCGTCTCTAATGTCAGTTATCAAATCCAACAGCATTTGTTGTACTCTCCGCAAGTTGGCCATAACCATGTTGGCGGCGAGTGCTGTCGCTGTTATGTACATTGTGCTCTGATGACTGGCGTTGATGCGTCTGTCCTCTTCTTGCAGATGTTGGCTGATGGCTGTAAATTGTTGATTCATCACTTGTTCGTTCCTCTGAAGAATATTGTATTCGCTTTCTATAATCGATGTGTGATTTTTGAACAAGTTTAATAGGTGGTTTTCGTTTGCGCGTACTAACTGGATGTCCTTGTCATACTGCTGTGCGAATCTCTCGTCTAATACTCCGAACAGTGAGTTCGCGACGTATCCAATCCCATCAATTAGACCTCGTTTCCTCCTTATTGAATTTATGCCATGTTCTGTTGATAATATCTTGTTGTAATGTTGTAGCTCGTTCATTTCATGTCGAAGTTGCGAGGCGATTGTTGTGAAGGCGGTTTCTTGGTTACACAGGTTTGTAAGATGGTTTACATAATTTTCAATGGCTACCAGACCCTTCCAGTATGCCTTCATATTGTAGTAAACCACCATCTTCCATTGATCTTGTATGATTTGCATATCGGCTAGTTTATCAAAATAAATTTGTTTTGATGGATTTAACTCTCGAATAGTACAGTTCATCTGGCATGAAGATGCTGGGATCCAAGCCGCAAGCATTAGCAGAAATAAACAAACGTAGCTGTTCACTGTTCTCTTACTACGTCGTTTTTGGTCGTCCTGTGCTTGTTGTTGCGTTGGCAGGGTATTGTTGTCATCAACCTGCTCTTCCGTTTCATCAATTGGCAGTGGAGCCAGTTTGGTGATAGGTCGTTTCATAATGTTGTTCTTTGTTTTCAATGAAACGACGCGGACGTGTCCGTCCTTTCCAGGATGAGTTTCTACCACTCTTCCAAGCAGCCATCTGGCGGGCGGTATGTTTTCCTCCTTTACCAGAACCATGTCACCGATCTTTAGATCTTTTTTGGTAGAAAACCACTTACTGCGCGTCTGTAGTGTATGCAGATATTCACTTGACCATTTCTTCCAAAAATCCTGGTGGATTTTCTCTGTTAGTTGCCATCGAGTTTTCACGCTCTTTGGTTCTATTTCCGGCGACAGCGGGCCCGCTAAGACTGGTCCACCAACTAGGAAGTGTCCTGGGGTAAGACATTCTAAGTCATCGATATCTTCTGTCAACGGGGTGAGGGGTCTAGAGTTAAGGCAGCTCTCAATTTGTGTCAGAAGAGTGGAAAACTCTTCAAATGTTAGTTTTTGCTCCCCAAGTACCCGGCGCAGGTGATGCTTCGTGCTGCGGACCAGCCTCTCCCACAGACCACCAGCTGTCGCCCAGGCTGGTGCGTTGAAGTGCCAGTCGATGCCTTGGGTGGTGAGGGTGTCCATCACTGCTGTGTTAATGTAATGTTGAAGGGCTTCGTTTCTTTCTTGCGTCAGGGCTCTCGCTGCCCCTACGAAGTTGGTGCCGTTGTCACTGTAAAGATGCTGTGGGGACCCACGACGAGCGCACAGTCTTCTAAATGCAGCAAGAAATGTTTCTGAACTAAGGTCCGATACAAGTTCCAGATGCACGGCCTTGGTCGCTAGGCACACGAATACCGATATGTATCCTTTGGTTGTTTTGATTCCCCTTCCTTTGTTGGCCTTGACCTCGACTTGGCCAGTAAAGTCCACGCCAGTGTGCGTGAAGGGCCGCGAAGGCGTTACTCTGGGTGCAGGGAGATCGGCCATCACTTGGTTGTTTGTTGTTGGTTTGAAGCGATGACACTTGACACACCTTCCAAGACGTCCCTTTACTGTTCTTACTCCTCTCAGTATCCAGTATTTGTTTCTAAGATGGGCGAGAGTGAGTCTGGGTCCACCGTGGAGTGTTGTAATGTGGGCTTGATCGATTAGCAGTCCAGTTAACTTGTCGTTGTGTGGTAAAATAATTGGATGTTTCTGTGATTCACTAATCGTTGCCTGTTTTAATCTTCCTCCCACACATAACACGTTGTTTCTGTTCAACATTGGGTTCAATTGTAAAAGTCGACCTTTCGATGTTACGTTGTTATGGTTCTGCAGTTGCGCAATTTCCTTAGCAAAATACTTATTTTGCACTGACAGTATAATTGAAGTATGTGCATTGCTCAGCTCTGTTGTTGTTAGGTACGCCGACCCCGTTTTATTCGTCCGCCTTGCGTTTTTAATAAAACGTGACACCCAACCGAGAATCCGTATCACGCGTGTTATAGAGCTATTGTTGTTTAAAAGTTCCTCTATAATCGGTGACGTTAGTTGAACTGTGTATGTTTGTCTGTTTCTTTTGCGTTCTTCGGCGGGTTCCTCATATGTTTCTGTTAATCTGGGCAATAATATGTTTTCCCTTATCTTCTGTGGGCCTTCCCACCAAAGAGGATGTGTAACAAGCTGTGAGGGCAGTATTCCTCGGCTGGCACAATCTGCTGGGTTGTCTTCAGAGCGCACGTGTTTCCAGCAGCTCGATGGCATAATCTCCTTAATCTTGTTAACTCTGTTTGCAACGAACGTTTTCCATCGCGTTATATCACCTTGCAGCCACCCGAGCACAACGGTTGAGTCGGTCCACCCGTATAAATGTACTGTCTGATCGCTTATTGAATCTATGGTTTTCGCCATTAGCTTGGATAGTAGAACCGCACCACAGAGCTCTAATCGTGGTAGTGTTATATGTTTGTTTACAGGGGCGAGCTTTGTTTTTCCTGCGATTTGTTTGACTGTCGGCTGGTAATTTTCGTCGGTACTCTTCATGTAAATGACGCACGCATACCCATTTTCCGACGCGTCACAGTATCCGTGAAGTTCAACTTGTTGATTCATGTTTCCAATCCATCTCGGCACTGTTATGTTGTTAAGTATTGTTAACTCGTTCCTGAAGACCTTCCAATCCGCTTGTATTTGTTGTGGAAGAGGGTCATCCCAGGCAAGTTCATGTTTCCATACTTGTTGAAATATGACCTTCCCTTTCATTGTCACTGGGGAAAGCCAGCCCAGTGGATCGTATATTTTAGCTAAGTCCGACAGTAGTGTACGTTTTGTTATGACGTCATTCTTGCTAGCGCTCACGTCGGCGATGTTGAATGTAAACTGATCCGAACTCGGGTTCCACAAGACTCCGAGCGTTTTATTGTTGTTTATGTTGTTAATGTTTAACATATTTTGACTTATTTGATCTTCTGACAATTCTTCCAAGAGGCTGGGATGGTTGCTAGCCCACTTGCGTAAGTTGAAACCGCCCGCGTGTAGTAGTCGTATGAGTTGGTTTTGTGCTGTTTTCGCTGAGGTCAGGTCGTTATCTCCGCCCAGAAGGTCATCCACGTACAGTTGGTTGTTTAAGATGTTTGCCGCGAGAGGGTATTGTGGGCCCTCATCTGCGACGAGCTGTTTAATTGTCCGCATCGCAAGGTACGGTGCAGATTTGGTGCCATATGTCACAGTACATAACTGGAACTCTTTTATGGGTTCTGTTTGGGTGTTGCGCCACACGATCTTTTGTAAATGTTGGTCCGCTTCGTTTATGAGTATTTGTCTGTAAAATTTCTCTATATCGGCTGTATATACATATCGAAATGATCTCCATCGTAAAATCATGGCTTGCAGATCTTGTTGTAAGTTCGGCCCGCTCTCCATGAGTTGGTTTAAGCTATATCCTGATTTTGTGGGACACGAAGCGTTGAATACAGTGCGTAGCTTAGTGGTTGTTGAATCCAACTTAAGAACTCCGTGGTGTGGCAGGAAGCAGCTAGGTTCACGAGGTTCTGTACATTCTTTCATGTGGCCGAGGGCAAGATATTCGGCCATAAAAGCCTTGTAGCTATCCGATAATTTTTCGTTTCTTGCTAAACGTTTTTCGAGTTGAAGGAACTGCGCGACTGCCTGTGGCTTAGAGGTCCCGATGTTTTGTTCAAAATTTTGTTGCATTGGAATTTTCACCTCGTAACGTCCATTTTCTAGTCTTCGTGTTGTGCTTTTGTAAAGTGTTTCGCAATACTCTTGCATCGGTGTCATGTTGTGAGATGACTCCGTAATTTCCTCAATCTCCCAAAATTGAGCAATTTCCTCTAGGTTGTTCAACACTGCGTAGCAATTGATCGGTTTTACGTTGCCGACCAGTACCCAGCCTAATTTTGTCTGCTGAGCGATTGGGGCATGGTTAGGACCTTTGAGGATGCCGGCCATGACGATATCTGCGTAGACACCAGCGTCCAGTAGTATGTCGACTGGCCTGGAGATGTTGTAATCCGGATCCGCCAGAGTAATGTTGTTTAAGTGTGGCCATTGTTGTTTAGTAAACGAGTAGTTTGGTAAGTTGTTGACCATTGTTGTCATTACAGGTGCGTCAGTTGTAAAGGCGTGGTCTCCGCACAGCGATTCACAACTCAGCTGTACGGTGCCCTTACTTTGTTTTGCTGCCTGTCCAATTCCTGAGACAGTGGCGCTTTGTTTATGTCTTTTGAGCCCTAACTTTTGGGCCGCTGATTCTGTTATCAAATTTATCTGGGACCCTTGGTCTAAAAGGCATCTTAATTGTAGAAATGTTCCATCGATCGCCTTTACTTTAATTTGAACCGTAGCTAGCAGAATCTCATTAAAGTTTCCCATTACGTGGTTGCTCGATCGTTGCGGGTGTTCTATACTCTCTGGTGGATGCTGCTGTGTTGTACCCGCAGATGTCGTTGGAGCATAGTTGTGTTCGGTATTGCGTGTTAAGTCATGCAGCGCTGTGTGGTGAGACTTATTGCAGACCTTGCATCGTTTAATTGAATTACATTGCTTGCCGTTATGCGAATATAGGCAATTCTGGCAAATGTTCAATTGTGAAATCGTTGTCATTTTAACGTTTGGTGTCATGTTCTGGAATGTTTTGCAATGTATTAAAAGATGGTTTGTTTTGCATATAGGGCAATTACGTTCTGCTGTCGCAATGTATGATTTCGCAATATGACGTTTAAACTTGCTGTTATTTTGCTCGTTGAATGATGTTGAAGGAATATTTCTCGCAGTCCCGTGGCTCATCTTAATCGCAGGCTGGATTATTGTTTGCTTCTTTCTTGATACCGGCTCTAGTGCGGTAAACTTGTTCTCCAAAAAAAGTATAAATTCATCGAAGCTAGGTAGTTCACGCGGTGCCTTTCTTGTTTCCATGTACGACGTGTACGTATCCGAGTCTAGTTTGGTTGTTAGAATGTGTACCAGGAATGGGTCCCACGTTGACGTGTCGATTTTCAGGTTATGGATCGCGTGCACAGCCTCCAGACTGGTGTCATGTAGTCTTTTAAGGTCAAAGGCAGTTTGATGTTGGACGGCTGGTTGGTTAAGGAATGTTTGTATCAGCTTCGTGAAGAGTAACTGCTTGTTGTTGTATCTATTGTTGAGGAGATCCCAGCACGTATCGTAGTTATCCGCCGACACTGACAAGTGTTGAACAAGACGCTCCGCCTCCCCTCTAAGTTTTCCTTTCAGGTGTTGCATTTTTTGAGCCTTTGGGATCATGTTGTTGTTATGAATTGCCTCGCAGTAGAGATCCATAAATGATGGCCACTGTATGTAGTTGCCGGTAAACGTTGGAATTTCGATCCTTGGGACTGCTTGTTGCTGGTGAAATGTCCCATTCAGTTTTTGATAAAGTTGTTTTTTAGTTTTTTCGTAAGTAGCTTCATGTTGGTTAAACTCTTGCTCGTAATCTACGTCCGATCCAATGAAAATGTTGTCTAACTTCCAATGAATGTCATCTATAGCCTTCCATCTTGACTGAAGCATATGTAGTTTATCTTCAACCTCCCATTTTTCGGAGATCTGGTCGATGTTGTTGTTGAGGTTTCTAACAAGGCGTGTAAAAGCTCTGAAGTTAGTACCTTGTTGGCTGAAAAGCTCATCCGTCTGTGATGGCATGTTCTTGTCGGCGCTGGATGTAGTTTCACAAGCCTGCAACTGTTCGCGAAGGGTTTCGTACAGAAGCTTCACCTGTTGGTACATATCGCCGTACTGTTCAGTTAAACTGCCATTGTCTTGAAGTTGTTGCAGCTGCTGATGATTTGTGTCAAACTCATCCCAAAGAGCTTGAAGTGTTGTCGCCCGCTTTGTTAGATACTCCACCGTCTTGCGACTGGCGGAATCCTTCTTAAAGTTTGTTATCATCTTTTCGATGGTTTCCTTGATGATCTGCTGTCTGTTCAAGGTGTCCATTGTTGAAGAGATGTTTTGTTTTTTCGTAAATCGAAATGTTGATGTTCGGTTCAGAATCGCGTGCCTGTAGTAGAACAACGACGTGTGTCTTCTCAATTCGACCGGTGAGACCCGCTTGTGGGAGGCCGGACAAACCAATTCACTACACTACCGTGGCTACACAAGTCACACTGAAACTGATCCGGCTCGAAGGACCAAAAATGTAGGGTCTATTAGGGTAACAGGCCCTACATGTACAAATGTTGGTTTTGTTAATGTTACGTTGTAACTGTTAGAATGTTAGAACGGGTTGTGGATTGAAAGCCGTGACCGTCCAGGTTGAGTACCTTTATTGCACTAAAATATAATATAAAGTTTTACGTAATCAATATGTGACGTACACCACGGGTTCTACGTCAGCTTAATATTAATGTCGAGCGTGCTCGTACAGTCTATACCTTATGTTTAGTCTAAGGAGACGCTATGCTAGAACCAAACGTTTGCTGCTTTTGTATACAAAAACCTTTCCTTAGTACACGTGCCGGCACGTAAGTCTAACGATGACGAGTCACGTGGAGGGGATCTGCGCACCCACGGATACCGTATTTTATACTTCTGCGCATACAAGGTCAGATTAGACTTGCGTGCCGGCAATTATAAAGATATCCAATCAGTAGTCCTGTGTACACCATTAAAAAAACCATGACTCAGTCGGACGGCCTAATTTCTTTTCAGGAAACAATCCCGACGTCAAAAAACAAAATGTTGACTGATAAAAAGTGTTATTGTCAGATTTGTCAGCGAAAAAATCCCAAAAGCGTTTTTATCTGCATTTATTATGAATGTACGTCATGGCCACATGTCCGCTGGCCACGGATGGTACCGCGTGGTACAGTCCACTATGACCTGACGGCGTTATGCAATATGCCAGCAAAATGTAAAATGTTTTTTAATGACGCGTTGTTAATAAGCAAAGGAAGAGTCTCTGGACTTCTACAAGTAAGTACTTAACTGTAACAGAAATTTGATGTCTTTTTTTGCGATTTCCAATGTGCCACAATTTTTTTTTAGTGACGTGTTGATGCTTCACTAGCTAAGCAAAGGAAAAGTCTCTGTCAAGACAAGCGACTGTAAATTTCATTTGATGCATTATTCGCTGAATTTTACGATTTGCGTTGTTAATGCACTTTTTAATGCTTACCGAATTTAACTATGTATTCATTTTTTACCAAAAAAAAAAGAGTATTACACGAATCTGGTACGTCTACGTGTATGTAGTGAAATTACATGAAATGTTTTGGTGGGAGATACCTAATTATGCGCTTCACCCAATGATACCTAGTTCTGATTGACAATAAACGGAATGGGAAAAAAGATGTACATACTTACTTTGTTTCAACTGTCAAAAATACAAAAAAAAAAATAAAGAGAGAGAGAGAGTAACTATTTATAAAGAGTTATACATAAGTATATACATACAAAAATGCTTGAATACTTTTTCCTTTTTTTTTCCTAATTGACACCAGTAATAACAAAGGATTGCTGATGTTAGCCTAGAACGCTCAGATGGAATTCCTCATGTGCCATGGCAATATTAAGTTAACTTATTACGAAAATTGTTAAGTTTTTTCTTTATACACTTCTTATCTTGTAACAGTTTATTTTACATAAATTCCACGTGCTCCCTGACACCGCCCACAGAGTAAGCAAAAAGGGGAACTAAGGGTGAACGACTAGTCTAAACAGTCTAAACAATGTAGCCATAATCATAATGCAAGTTTCTGTTATCTACATCCTCTTTTGATATCATTCGTATACACAGGGATTAACTAACGATGTTAGACTCTGCAGTTATCATGTAGTAAAAATAAATAGTAGAACAAACTATTTGCTTAATTTGGATGTGGAAAAAATGTATTACAATTATTTTTTCGACGTATGGATGAAGCTAAATACAATCTACGCCGTCGTGTTCTAATAAAGTTTTATTCATGTAAACAAACAGATAACTCGCGTTTTATTACGTCGGAAAAGGTCCGACAGTTTCGAATCGATTCGCTAGTAAAGTTTTATGCTACAATCACACCTTCATCATCACTTGACAATCTTGACATTTCCACAATGAAAACACGATGATTGAGGGTCGGTATATACCTAGGTGGAAAGGGGAATCAAAATAGTGATGAACCGCAACGTTTTGTGGAATAAATTATTTTTTTTTTTCTTAACGAAAATGGCGTGTGTAATATGAACTCCGTTTGCGCAGAATCCGCTTCTCGCTATCCCGCGGGAACTACGATTTTACGGGATAAAAACTATCCTATATCCTTCCCCGGGACTGAAGCTCTGTACCAAATTTTATTCAAATCCGTTCAGCAGTTTAGGCGTGAAAGCGTATAAGACAGAGTTATAAATCTGGTTTTAAAATAACAGACTTCAATGCTACGTTGTCACTCGTAATGACACAATAGTTTAATTTGCATTGGGAACATACATGACACTATAATAACATTAACAAAATTAACATAATTACAAACGGGCTACGCGTTAGAATTGTGAATGAATTTCCTATTACGTTTACGTACATTGTCTTTATTGTACACCTGACTATGCAAATTGTACTAGAGCAGCTCCACGGCTTCACGTGAAAAATCTACTCCGTCTGTGCGACACATATGTTTAGGTACAGGTATCTTCCCCAAGTGCAAAGTTACTAAACGTGGATGTCTAGGTGACATTGTTTTATGATTATATCGTATATGTATTTTGTCAAAAATTACTTTGATTTGATATTTAATGTCATCGGGAGTGGTCTATCACTACATATCATACCATATACATATTATGTAATGTAATGAAATGAAATGAAATGAATTGAAATAATTTGTTTTGCTTTAGACATGGTGTGCGAGAAACAAGTATTTAGATAATTTATACAATATTAAGAACTTAAGAGTTATAAAAAAGATATTTATTGTCTAAGATATACTAAAAGTTTAACCCGAATCGTAGCTCGTTTGCCAAAATGATCACGCCCATAGTTAATGTGGGAAAGTGGGACAAACACACTTTCTAAATTAAGGACGTTATAATACGTAACTTTGTGCAAAATTCCTATCAAAAGTACCGACCTACAGGCCGTTGATCTAAAAATAACAGTTTGTTACTCAACTGTGAATATTAAACGATTATGAAGAAGTAAACTGACTTATGGTATGGTGCCTCGACGGTAGCGCCGCGCCGCGTACATGTCTGTCAAAATTGTGTCAAAATTCAAACAAAGAACGTTTTGGGTGGATTTGGGTCATCATGGTCATGGCATCATCCACCTAATATTCATTTATCTGTGCCTTATTCATAAACACGCTTATGTTAGCTTATCATTATTTTGTCGTTTTCCTGTTACTTTGACATTTGCCTTTGCCAGACAGACAAAACATTAGTAACGTGGAGAGGATGCGAACCTGATAATCCCCTAGAGCTTGAGCGTTCCATGTACCTACTCCTCTGGTTCAGGTTAAAAGGGGGGTAGAGTAGTATTGGGGCCGACGCACCCTGGGCAACTACGGTTAGGTAATTCACAAATTTAACCGTTGTTTGGATAGCATACGACCAGGGGCAACGTTAGATCATTTAGGCGAAATAAAACAATGGCCTTAAACATATAAATAAAATGTAGGTATTATATGGGTGTAATTACTAAATCTATGGACTTTGTACACATTATTGACTGTTAAGGAATGCAATTGACATCCACGCTTCATTGTACAATTATCATTTAAGTACTAATAGGTAACGAAGCTAATTAATTACAAAATTACATAGCAAAATAAATTTTCCTCATCAACCACGTGTCGATTTCTAACCTCAATATATACCCAATTCTCTCACAATGTTTTTATACACAACATAATAATGTTTAATAAAACTGGCAACATCCCGCTGAACGCATCCAATTATCATAGCACAACAAACTGACTGTGTTATCCGACACTAGTGGCTCATCACTTAACTCGCATCAATAAACCGATCGTCAGTCGAGTCGCCAGTGGCTGGCCGAAAACACGCGACGCGAGTGCATTCGGAATTAAAATTAAAAAAATAACTTGTGACACTATGGCAGAGGGTGACGTACCGTTAGTACGGAGTTTTGGCGGGAGTGAAATCGAATTTGGCGCGAACGGAACCAAGGCTACCAGGAATTCGAGGTTAGTTTTTTTTTCAAGGTTGCTCCGTGGTTTTCGTTTAGAGATATTTTAGTGATGCACCAGAAAGTATCTAGTGGTATTTTTGCAAGTAATATAAAGAGTTTTTAGTGGTTATTAGGCGTTCTTAATTGGGAAATTCTTAGCGAAATAAACGATGTAACAAATACATGCTGGCCTATAAAGGTGTCGAATGTTTACGAAGACAAACAAGCTGACAGCATGACGGTAAAGCGTGATTGTACATATTTTGTTTAATGTACACTTATTTCCGTTGTACGCGTCATTACTCATTACACAGAACTCTGGGGTCCTATGTCTGCAATAATCATTATCAACTTTTTATATTTATGGATATTATCTGCGAATATTAATACATTAGCAGCCACACTTACAGCCACCAATTTAGTCGAATTGTTTCCCCCATTGTCTCCAAAATTATAACTAAGGACCTAGAATCGGTACCATCTTTGGCAGAACAGTGTTAATTTATTGTGCAAATATTTTTTACTGATCAAAATGCCTCGGCAATGCCAATAACACGTTTTATTATTCTAAAAGAACTATAAACCTGTGTATTAGTGTGTTTATTATGTCAATACAATCACTAACGTATATACATAATATGACACAATTTAATAATTTGTAACTTACAGTAAAAAAAATAATTTACATTGATTAAAAATAAATGAATAACTAAGTGAAATAACAATTTAAACAAAGTTCAGACCATTTTTAGCTACACATAATACCTACCAAAATCTTATTTTTCCTGTAAATTAACAGCCTTACGATGCACAGTTAATTTAATCATTAATTAATAGTAATCATACCTATTCTTAATTGTTCTTTGACTAACTGCAGTCCTATAAATTAATTATTAGCAAACGCGGAATATAAAATCTTAACTGAATAGGTACCTTTGAAATCCACAATTAATCACTCTTAGCTAAAGTGTTATATAAACACAATTACACATTGCAAAATATTTATGTGTAATGTTCGTGTGTTCATAGAATGTAAATACAATGACTGACTCGATCAGCTGTTGGCAACATTATTTGAATTTTTATTTCTTAGTTATGTTACTCGAACTGATTGGGGTTTTGCAAACGATTGATTTCTTCCGTATATTATTTAATTAGTATTCATGCCTATTAATAAATAAATAAATAAATAAAAAATAATTGAGGACTGAGGATTAAAATTTGTATGTGAGTTTTTTAGTGTATCTTTTAGTGTACATACGAGTACACCTAACGACCCAAACCGACGAGTATGTATGAATATATTTATGACTATGAATGTGGATGAAGCGAAAGAGGTATGTCAGGATCGTAGCAAGTGGAACAAAGTAGTGAACACAAAATATTTACCTTGCTACTCCGCTACTTACGTGCAAGATAACCAAGCTTGTGCGAAATATATACGTTTTGCATGCAAGCCCTCCCTCCACTACTGCCACACTAAACGCACACAAATCCCACAAATTATATAAATATACAAATTATATTATTATTTTATTTTGTGTTCATTGAAATGGACCTCCGTAAAGTAACGCCTGATTCAATCAAATGAACAAAGTAGTCTCTGCCTACACCTGTGGGAAAGAGGCTGACAGTGTGCATCTAACTAATATCATAAATGCGAAAGTATGGATGGATGGATGTTTGTTTGTTTGTTACTCAATCACGCCAGAACGGCCTAACGAATCTGGATGAAATTCGGCACATATATAGAGAAAAGTCTGGAATAGCACATAGGCTACTTTTTATCCCGGAACATTCCCGCGGGATAGCGATAAACATTTTTTGCAGGCGAAGTCGCAGGCAGCAGCTAGTGTTACATATATTTTACTAGCACGGTTTTGGTAATAAATAGTGTCGTAATAGAATCGTGCGCATTAGCTACTAAAGATAAATTGCCTTTAATGGACTCTGTGCAGCCAACGTCTGGGGTACTTCCTTATAAATCGGACCTAAGCAATTTCCTCCAGTCGACCTTAGATAATTGACAACATTTCATATTTCTGAGCCTATAATTTTAATGGTTCTCTGTATTCTGTTTGAAAAGATGAACATGCTGACAGTTTAATTTTTTCGCTAGGGTTTGTATTTAATTTATAATTAATTTATTAATTTTTGCTTATTCTAAAAGGGCGTAACTCCGATACTATCACAGAATAGACACTTATCCTTTTGTCTTTTCTGTATAGAAAAAAATCTGACGTCAATTTCAAATTGTCAATGTCAGGCCTTATTCTCCGATATTCGATTTTCGAGGTTCGCTTCGTGCTGTTCCGCTCATACTAATATAGTCATTAACTTGAGAGTGAGAGAGAAGGTATTCAACGAACTTCAAAAATAGAATTTCAGAGTTGCCCCCCTTGTACTTTGAAGTTGTCATATCCAAAATTATGGTCGCTTATTTTTTCTCGTGAAAAAGGCAAAGGTGTTTCACCTATCCTGTGGTAGTTTTGGTAAAATTAGGACATATTTTTAATTAATTTTTATTTTTTATAATAAGCGATATTAAAATTATATAAACATATTGCAGTGATCAGGAGGCAAAATGCTTTCGAACCATATATACATTTTCAGGTGTTATAAAAATGAAATGTTGTCAATTTATCGAATTACTTTGCGGAGGTCCATAAAGCAAAAGACGGCTGTGTTTATGAGTAACGTATATGCAAAATTGACCCTTTCCTCATTGTGGTGGTTAGAACCTCGTACAAGGACCGTCGTGATCGCTACCACCATCTTACTCTCTAACGCTTCCGCTAAGCAGCAGTGTTTAATCTACTGTGTTCCAGCTTAGAAAGAGACAACCAGTTAAATTACTGGCATATATTCCATTATAGGCATCTAGGGTAACGAAACTACATAATATAATCTCCGATTGGTGTTGCGGGTGTCTATGGGTGGAGGTTGGAGGTGCTCACTCACCATCAGGTGACCGACTTGCTCGTTTGTCACCCTATTTTTGTGATTTTAGGCATTCGTATTGGACTCTTAAAGAGTCCTACCCGTTTTTAATGCTCTTGACTGTTCTGACCCTTCCATTGCAAAGGGTTTTGAAACCTCTCAAGGTATTACTTGTGTGTTATTGGGATGCAGGAATTCGTGGGCTTAGATGGCTCGGGAATATATTTAATTAAATTAGGGATAGGAGCGCAAATCAGACTTCAGCCATGTTCGATCAAAGACTATTTTTATTTTTTAAATCTTGTTTATATAAGCTATTCAAGTTCACCACAGATAATGACACATGCCCCTTTTTAAGAAAAATAAATTGACAGGATTGGGCTTTGACAGATGACATTGACAACTTACTGACATTGACAGTGACACATAATAATCACAACATAATATCGCTAAATAGGTTAGCTTTCAGAAAATGTTAGCATACAATTCACATAAATTATTATAACATACATTAAATTATTATTAATACTATTATTATCATTTTACAGTCGTCAACATTTGAATTAGAATTAATTTCAGGTATATGTCTAAATAATTACAATTACATCAGTGGAAACCTCGTCAACTTATTACAATATATAATTTTGTTATACAGTTCTCAATAAAACTTATAAATCTAATTTACATGGTTTTTTTATCAATCTCCCTCTTGAGCTATATCGAGGTTCCTCGTTGTTAATACTAGGCGTTGACGAACAAGGTAAGTTCACATTGTTATCATTATTTTCAATTGTTTGATTCTCCTCACAAACTGTAATTACATTACTAGTTGGACTAATTTGACTTGACACATTTTGTTCAATTGACTGACTGGATATGAAACTTTCATTTTCTGAACTTGACGTAGAACAATTTTGACTTACATTTTGGTTATTTATTTGACTTGACTTTTGACACTGCTGTAAATAATCAGGTATGTAATAATATGTACGAATATCATCCCTTTCAACATCGTTTTGAGATTGACTTGACTTATATTTATTATGTTGACTGTACTTATGACTTTGAGACTCTGACTGATTGTTATTGTTAGTAAATATTCGACTAGACTGTGCTGGCTGAGACTTAGACATACCATGACTGGGATTGTTTGATTGATTGGCCTTGTTAGACTCTTTGACTGACTCATTTACATGACTAGACCTAGACTCTGACTTTGACTTTGACTTTGACAGGCATGAAGAGAATAATTTTATATGTTGGGTGTTGCGCCTATAGACAACTCCCTCCATACTTTTGACTAAGTAAGACCTAGGAAATCTGGTTTTAGACACTATAGTACCTTTCGTCCAACATTCATCCTTAGGATTTTTCTTGAAAAAGACTACATCATTAGGTTTAAATTCCTCTGGCAGCTTAGCACTTTTATTATAGTATGCCTCTCTTTTAGAAATTATATTTGACTTTTCTTTTAAATGTTCTGAAAATTTTACAACTTTCGGCTTTAGACTATCTAGATGTGTAGGTAATCTAGTTCTGAGTTTTCTAGACATAAGTAACTCTGCTGGTGACTTTAAATTTCCCCTTGGTGCTGTTCTATATTGTAACAAACCTAAGTGAAAATCTGTTTCTGACTGATGACATTTTTTTAATATATTCTTTATTATTTTCACAGAAATCTCTGCCAAACCGTTCGACCTAGCAAAATGAGGACTAGACTGAATGTGTTCTATGTCCCACATATTCAAGAATTTTTGAAATTCCTGAGAATTGTACGGCGGTCCTCCATCACTAACCAATTGCAATGGAATTCCATGTCTGGCGAAGATTGACTTAAGATGCTGAATTACTGTCTGACTTCTATGATCTGTGTTTAGTTGAGCTATTTCTATGTAATTCGAATAATAGTCTACAACTAATAAGAATTTTTTGTTATTGTAATCGAATAAATCAGTTGCCACCCTTTGCCATGGTAAGCAAGGCTGATCATGAGACAATAAAGTTTCTTTTGTTTTATTTTGACTATATGACATGCAAGTTTCACATTTTCTTACTTTCATTTCTATGTCATGATATATGTTAGGCCAAAAAACTAAACCACGGGCTAGATTTTTCGTTTTTTCTATACCCATATGACCTTCATGTAATATATTTAATATTTCTGAACGCATGGGCTTTGGAATCACTACGGACTGATTTTTAAAGACAATGTCATCAATAACATGAATCTCTTCCCGAATGTTCCAGTAGGGCAAAGTTATAGGGTCACATTGAGTCTTACTATTAGGCCACCCATTTAAATAATAGTCCTGTAACTTTAGCAATGTCACATCTGATTTAGTATGACATTTAATTTGTTGTAATTTATTCTGAGTTATTGCCAAATTTGAAGTTAGTAATTTTACCTGACAATCAATATTACTGTCCAATTCTTCAAAATTAAATTTCTCTATAGTTCTGTTAGATGATATTGGAGCTCTGGAAAGGGTATCAGATACATACATTTCCGTGCCCTTTGTGTATGAAACTATTAAATCATATGATTGTAAAGCAATCATCATGCGCTGAAGGCGAGCTGGGACATCTGACAAAGGTTTCTTAAACAAAGTAACTAAAGGCTGGTGATCTGTTTCTACCTGTATAGTTTTTCCATAGATATATTGATGGAATTTTCTACAACCGAAAAGTATAGCAAATAATTCACGTTCAATTTGAGCATAATTTTGCTGTGTAGTAGTTAATGACTTTGATGAATAGGCTATGGGGTTTTTGCCATGAAATATGACTGCACCCACTGCACTTTTTGATGAATCAACAGACATTCTAATTGGTTTATTGACGTCATAATGAACTAGTACTGGTGACTGACTAATAAGATTTTTTAATCGAATAAATTCTTTTTCATGATTATCTGTCCACTGCCAAACGTTTTGTTTTTTGAGTAAGCTTCTAAGTAAATTTGTCTCATTGGCTAAATTTGGTATGTATGAACCTAGATAGTTTACCATTCCCATAAAACGTTGTAAACTTTTGATATTTTCTGGTCTTGGCATGTCAAGTATAGCTTCGACCTTCGATGAATCAGCAGAAATACCATTCTTATTGAAAACATGACCTACATATGTTATTTCAGTTTTGTCAAACATACATTTTGATTTATTGAATTTTAAATTGACTTCACGGGCTCTTTTAAAAACATTTTCTAACCTTTCATTATGCTCCGCTTGGTTTGAACCATGTACTAAAATATCATCGACAAATATGAGAACACCTGGTAAGTCCCCGAATAAGTCTGTCATCACTTTATGGAATATTTCTCCACTAGAATTTATGCCATAGGGAAGTCTCAAAAATTTATACCGGCCAAATTGAGTGTTAAATGTACCTACATAATTGACTACTATCTTCATCTAACTGTATCATCCAATAACCTGAATTAGCATCTAATTTTGAAAATACTGACGCTCCCGCTACTTTAGAACGTAAGTCGTCTAATGTAGGGTAAGGAAAGTGAGGTCTTTTAATAGCTTTGTTTAGACTTCTCGGATCTAGACAGATACGTAATTCACCATTCGGCTTTTCAATTGGAACAATAGCATTAACCCAGTCTGTCGGGTTTGTGACTTTTTCTATGACCTGCAACTTCTCCATTCGATCTAGCTCGGCTTTAAGCTTTAGATGTAAAGCATATGGTATTCTACGGACTGGACATACTTTAGGTGCAACACTTGTATCTATATGCAAATGAGCTTTATGTGGCAGACAACCTAAACCTTCAAACGTGTCAGAGTAGGTATTTACAATTGAGTTTACTGACCTTTGATCTTGTGATGTCAGTTCAAACAATCTTTTGACAATACCACAGTCTTCGCTCGTCTTCCAACCCAGTATAGTCGAACATTCACATTTCACAACCATGAATTGAATGTTAGCTTGCCTTTCATTGTCAAAAGTACATGTCAGCATCACGGTACCTAAATTATCTACAAGTTGTCCTGAAAATGTGAAAATTTTATTATGTGATCTATGAATTGGAATTTTTATTTTATTTGTATTCTCTAAACATTTGATAGTATTTAATGAAATTACATTTATGTCTGCACCTGTGTCAATTTGACAGCTTAAAATTTGATTGTAACATTTTAATTCAATTTTCCAATTATTTTGACTAGATTTAACATTATTGACATTATGATTAATAGATCCAATTATAAATTCAGAATTATTACAGTTATTTTCTTCAATATGAACATTTTCTTTTGGAGAATTATTATTATGACTAGAAATAGAACTTACTTTTTTGTCTTTGTAAAAACAGTACTGCGCGAAGTGGTTTGGTTTTCTACAGATGGCACAAGTCTTGCCCTGCGCTGGACATCTGTAGCGATGAACTTGTCCACACCTCTTGCATATTGTGTTGTTGAAGCTGGTCCTGGCTGCTGAACTGCTTCTTCGGTCTTGACTCTTGGACTGGTTCTGGTTGGGTCTTGATCTTGACGGGCTTCTAAATTTTTTTCTTGACGTGTGTCTTGGTGTTGACGTACGATTGGTGATTTGCTGTACTTGACTCGATTCTTCGTGTTCTTTAATGTGTTTCGATCTTTTTCCGGAAAGTTCTATAGTTTTCGCTATTGTGACGGCTTCATTTACATCTTCGATATCTTCTTTTTGCAATAGTTTTTCTTTTATATGCTGGTTTTTAATACCTATGACGAACATATCTTTGACTAGTGACTCTTTGAGATTGTCGAACTTGCAACTTGCTGCCAAGTTATTTAGTGTGGTCACATATTCGTCCAGGGATTCTTCCTTTTGGTACCTTGTGAAAAAATTGTACCTTTCTACTGTAGTGTTCTTACAAGCGTTGAATTTGTTGTCAAATTTTTCCAAAATTTCCGTTAAAGTTACCGTTGACCGTTGAACGTTAAATGAGTCATAGATTTCTAGTCCCTCGTCTCCTATCGCGTTGAGCAAAATTGCAACCTTCTTCTTTTCCGTGAGCTTCTCGAGATCGTTAGCATCACAATAAATTTCGAATTTTTGTCTCCATTTTCTCCATTTTTCTGAATTTGAACACTCCGACGATGAGTCTCCGTTTTGAATTCCCAGACGTAACGGTTTTAGTCCGTTGGCTAGTATGACATTTTGTGTTTTTTCTACTTCTTGCGGCATTTTCTTCGTTTTCTTTTTGATTTTCTTTTTCTTCTGACACCATGTGTTATTGGGATGCAGGAATTCGTGGGCTTAGATGGCTCGGGAATATATTTAATTAAATTAGGGATAGGAGCGCAAATCAGACTTCAGCCATGTTCGATCAAAGACTATTTTTATTTTTTAAATCTTGTTTATATAAGCTATTCAAGTTCACCACAGATAATGACACAACTTGTTCAAATATTAGTACCTAATACATATGTATGTTCGTGCCAAGCAGGGTCATTAAAAGGTCAAGAACTTATAAACCAATAGATGTAGTCAACTATTCTAGCATACCTACTTGACGTAGCATGTCGCAGTCGTTACTATAGATAGACCGACCGTTTTATGAGTCCTCGCCCGCGCGGTACAGGGGCGCAGGGTAGGACGACAAAGGGGACCGAGAGCGGTGCGGGCGGCAGGCGCACATACATACACCACGGATTTTGATGGGTTTTTTTTTAATAGATAGTGATTCAAGAAGAGATAGGAAGGTTTAATTATGTATAATACAGAAACACTGATTGCACCCGTACAGTCGCCATCAGATATATCGTAGCGGGCGAGGTCCTCAAATATTTCGGAGCAGCATTAAATTTCAATAAATTCGTTACACTAAATATGGTTAATAACATCGGAACACGCAATCCGTCATAAATATAAGAGCAGCGACTTTTCAATAAATTCGGGACGTTCAATGAGCTAAAAATATCAGGAAGCACATACCGTCAAAGGTATCGACGCAGTCAGGCTGATCTTATATATCGGAACATATGTGGAAAATAAACCTTACGTATATGATGATAGATTCGAATTCCAAACAAAATACAAATAAGGCTCAAACGTCATGCCAAAATGAAAGATACGTCACCTATATAGTGTACGCGTCTGCATGCATAATTCACTATGTTAGTAACATAAAACCTTTTTTGTTGTATAAAGTGTAAATTGTTACTGGCCACTAAATTGCCATTATACTTTTTTTAAGAATAAAATTTTTCTTCTTCTGCTGTTATAAGTCAAAACATGTAGTTCTATTTTATAAAACGTAATTTAAACTGTTTGTCACAAAGTTAAGGTATATTTTCCAAAAATGTTCCGATCTTTATGGTCAGCCTGTCTGTATCGATATCTTTGACGATCTGTGACGTCCCAATTTTATTGAAAAGTCGCTGCTATTATATTTATGACTAATTGCGTGTTCTGATGTTATTAACCTTACAGTTGTAATGAATTTATTGAAATTTAAGGCTGCTCCGAAGTATTTGAGGACCTCGCCCGCTTCGATATATCTGATGGCGACTGTACGAAGGCGGGGCGGGTCGCTAGTCAAGTAATAAAGTGTAATAGGTACCTATAGCAATGATTTTTTTTAATAATTGTCTCTCAATCGCTTTTAATACCTGTTTTAATTACTGTAAAATTACTACCATAGCTTGAATAAGCCATCGTAACCGTATAAACAGATACGGGCATAGAACAAGATTCAATAGAGTCGTATTAATTAGTGTAACTAACATTATGATTATCGAGGGTATGTATAAATCCATAAATTTTTAAATGATAATGGGTTAAAATACGTATCTAATGGTTCAAAATTTATAATGCGATTTCCTCAAAAAATTGCAAGTTAACAGAATTGCTATAAACTAAACCTAACCTAACCTAAACCAATCTATAGAACTCGCTATAAAAAAATTCATATACCTAATAGTTTCACACAAAATGGCATTATATATTTTAAAATTTATGCATGTTAACCCATTATACATTTTAAACTTCTATATATTCTGATCCGCTCTCGATTATCGAAATAGTGTATTTTCGCAATTAACATTAATAGACCTTTTTAGTATCATTTGAAAGAAAAAGAAAGAAAGAAAAGTTTATTCATAAAAATCACAGTAGTTAAAACAAAAACATATTAAAAGCTATATAAAAAATGACATAAAATGACCCCGACTCGGCATTTGCTGGCCTTACGGCCAACGCTGGTCTTCCGTTGGGGCCATCGGGTAACGAGTACATTAAAAGAAAGATAAGTATACAAACAATTCAATTTCTGTCGTAGTTATTGTTCTAATACCGTGTTGCGATTCTTTCACGATAACCTGTCTGGGCTATGATTATTATGACTGTTTATTACTTCTTGTAATCAATTAATTTTAATTAATTAATAATGACTATTCAATTCTGCATCTCATTATAGTGATTTGTTGGCGAAGCGTAGTTTAAGAGACTTCTCTTTGCCATTCAAACAACTCCATTTACCTCTGATGTGGTGTGAAACCAAAATATACAAATATCTTGGGACAATTGACACCAATTGACCTTTTCGCAAACTAATCAAATCAGCTTGTACAGTACCCGAGCATAAAGATTGCACATAATGTCTCGGCTAATCTCGGCTTTGTAGTGTTGTCTCGCTCTGATTTATATGACGCCTGTTGTCTCTTTCTAAAAGTAGAATAAATGCAGTAGAAATGAGAGCGTTAAGAAGTATGGAGGGTGTATCACTGAAAGATAGAATAAGGAATAGTGTGATAAGAGAACGTGCTGTAGGCTTATTGTCTAACTCGCTCGCTATCGCCATCGTGTTCATTTTGACAGTTCTTGTATGAATGTGACAGCTAGCTGATTCCGATGCCAATTGTCAGCCCATACATGAACTGTCAAAATGAACACGATGGCGATTGCGAGCGAGTTAGACAATAAGCCTGCTGGTGTGAAAGAAGATATAGTGACTAGGATAGAAAAGAGTATGCTTAGTTGGTTTGGTCACGTAGAGAGGATGGATGAAAGAAGATTAACTAAACAGATTTATATGGGGAGTGTGAATGGGTGCGTTGGGAGGGGAAGGCCTAGGCGGACGTTCCATGATCAAATTAGGGACGTTTTGGAAAAAGGGCAGGTCAAGAGTACCCGAAATCGACGAGCATGTATGAAGAGATAATGAATGTGGATGAAGCGAAAGAGGTATGTCAGGATCGTAGCAAGTGGAACAAAGTAGTCTCTGCCTACCTCTGTGGGAAAGAGGCGTGACGATATGTATGTATGTATGTCTCTTTCTCATGACCGAAGTGCAATATAATTTGCCCGGGTACTGTAATAGGTATGGCTACTAGACAAAGCATAAACATACTTATATGGATAAATACATATTTAAATACAAATACATCCAACTGCAAGATTCTGGACCAACCATTATTAGAAAGAAAGAAATAAAACATTTATTCATGATAACATTACAAAGACAAAAGAAGAAAAGAAGCAAAAAAACATAAGAACATGCATCATGAAATGGTCCCATCTCAGCATAATGCTGGCCTTGCAGCCAGCGATGGTCTTCCGATGGGACCATCAAGTGCTACCGAAAGCACATATTAAAAAATACATATAAATTCAAAAATAGTGAACCGGCATTACATCTTCGACATGGCTGAACTGAATAGACAGTAATTCCTTTACTTATCCCACGAGGGATGAATTTTATAAAAAGTAAATAGTTTTTGGCTCTGGTTAAGAAAACTGACAATATCATAGACCTATACAATAACACAATAACAAACAAACTTCTTTTACATTACTCTAGAAGTCTACACTAGAAGGTAATAAAGGTCTAGATTAATTTTTCATACAACATATCTGCCCCGACCGGGGATCGAACCCGGAACCTCAAGCTTTATAGGTAGTCAGGTTCTAAACACTAGGCTAGGCGTGTCGTCAAAGAAAACAAAATGAAGCGTGCGAAGTGCTGGGGTCTTACCATGAAGTCCTAATTCCGACTCAGTTCAAGTTCTAGCTGTCACTTTTAGTATGAATCTGACAGCGAGCGAATCTAAACTGAATCGCATTAAGACGTCATGGTAAGGCCCCTGTTCAAGTTTTACTTGCAAGATGTAATGACACACATACAGTTAAAATGATCGTTTAAGGCCACACAACATGGTTCAGCCTTCGCTCGCATATAATAGCTGTGTATAATCTCTCACACACACGCACATACACCAAGTTACTCTTATACATAAAGAGTCAGGGTATTTTTGACGTGATAACGTTTTATAAATCGACGAACGCCCGCACTCACGAAAAAGCATGACTCATTTCGTAACGTTACTGACGTCAGTGTGTCGCATATAGCGACATCTGTTGCTTGTTGTCGCAAACTTTGAGGGTCGATAGATTGATTTGATAGATAAGCGATTTAACCAAGATAGATGGCGTAACTTAGCCTACCCCCAAAAGCGTACATTTATCGTTATCACGTAAAACTATCGTCCGTAAACCGACTTTATAGACAACCGGTTTTTCAATTGTTTTCTTCTATTCTTCCTTGCTGGTCTGGGAGTAAAAAAAAAACATAAAATGTACCAGTTGCTTCTCTTCCCGCGCATGGTAAAAGTAAAAGCCCATCGAGGGTGAACGGAAAGGAATCATGTTATAGGCGATGCGGCTAGCAACCCATCACTATTTTGATTCCACTTTTCACCTGTAGGCTTCAATCATGCTATGCGTGGCTTGTGGCTTGGTCTGTTACCGTAGGCCTTGTCTACCCCGTAAGGAAAGACCTGTAGGCTTATTGTCTAACTCGCTCGCAATCGCCATCGTGTTCATTTTGACAGTTCACATAATTATGGGCTGACAATTGGCATCGGAATCAGCAAACTGTCACATTCATACAAGAACTGTCAAAATGAACACGATGGCGATTGCGAGCAAGTTAGACAATAAGCCTACTGATTTATGCATGTATGTAAAAAGATGCCTATTTCTTCTTACCGGTGTTTCCCGTCGCAACAAAAACTTTATCAACGATCTTTTACGACTACAGAATCAACAGAATGCACATTATGAGGTTTTTGTTGCTGGAAATTTGCGTTAGCAATTATTAATAACATGCAATTTGGCTATTTATGTTGCCGCTTTTTTTTGGAAGTCACGTAGGATAAATACCAACTGAAATGTCTGTTAAATCGTTATAAATTACGTTAGGTACTTTAGGAAGGGGAAAACATTGGCAACTATTTTTATTTATAGTTTTGGATACAGATTCGGTTTATTTATTACTAGCGACCTCGCTTCGCACGGAATATTATGCATGTATTATACCCTACATAATATAATATAACTCTAAAGCGCAAGCTCGTCGACATGTGTATTCTGCCTATCCTAACCTACGGCGCCCAGACCTGCTAGCTTATTACGTAACTCGCTCGCAATCGCCATCGTGTTCATTTTGACAGTTCTTGTATGAATGTGACAGCTAGCTGATTCCGATGCCAATTGTCAGCCCATACATGAACTGTCAAAATGAAGACGAAGGTGATCGCGAGCGAGTTACATAATAAGCGTGCTGGTCTTTGACTGAGGCCCAAAAGTCCAAACTCAAGGTTTGCCAACGAGCCATGGAACGCAGCATCCTAGGTGTTCGAATAACTGATAGAATCAGAAACACCGATCTGCGCTCCATGACTCGAATTGTCGATGTTTTTTTTTTTTTTTTTTTATTATAAACTGACCAGCGATTGACCTCTATCTCACCTGATGGTAAGTGCAGATGAGGCCGAAGATGTAGCTCACTGGTTCAGTAACAGCCTGTTCACTCTGGATTTGAATAGTCCAAGGTTATACTTATCCGGAAAGACAGACGATGGAAGCGCATTCCACTCCTTAGCAGTCCGCAGTATAAAAGATGAAGCGAAGCGCTTCGTGCGAGATCTCGGAATACTGACAACATAAGGGTGAAGTCGCGGTGAGGGTGTAGGGGTAAAAACCGCAAAACTCAAGTGGGACTGAGCGGGACATGTCTGCCGAATGCATCCGGATCGCTGGGCTAAAATTACCACCGACTGGGTTCCATGCGACGGGCACCGGAGCAGAGGCAGACCAAAAAGGAGATGGCGGGACGATTTGGAGACTTTTGAGCCGGACTGGGAAAGCCATGCAACAGACAGAGATTGGTGGAAAGAGAAAGGGGAGGCCTTTGCCCAGCAGCGGGACACCAAATAGGCTACTAAAAAAAATATATATATGTTTATAACATAAACCTTACTCTTGAATCTCACTATTTAATAAAAAAAACTCATCAAAACCCGTTGCGTAATTTTAAAGATCTAAGTCAAATTATTTAGGTTAACGTAATGTGAGTCACGCCTAAAGGTTTTTCGATTTAAAAAAAAATACGGTTTATCAGATAATAAAGGGTTGTGGAATGATAGGTACATTTGTGAAAAGTTTAGCAGATGATAAGACCCCTAATGAAACTACAGTCAGCAAAGAAAGCTTGTGTAAAAAATACTTATTTGACAGAAACTCGTGTGAAAACTTCCACTAGGGGCACAGCATGACGCCGGGGCAAGCCGCAATAACTACTCCCATTCACTTAACTCTTTGTTTTCCTTCATTCATACAACTGTCCTTTTATCAGCCGTCCATGACTCCCACATAAGTCATCGGCATCAACCAAACAATAAGCATCAATAAATAATGACAATTATTAACAATAATGAGACATTTATGTATTCAATTGTAAATCACGGCTGTAAGATCCGCGAGTATAATTTATAATGTTTTTATTTAGTACGCTATAACTACAACAATGTATGATGCACTTTACTATTTTTATGACAGTTCCTTCATCTACCTACAATTAACGTATGTGCGTTTGGCTTAGTGGTATAAGGTGTGGAATAACAGTGCTCTCAAGTGACCGCAATTCGAATCTCGTGTAGGAAAAGTTTTTTTTTTCTTTTTGCGCGAGTGTGCGTGTGTGTATTTCTCACTTCTGCCGGCACTCCCGGAGCGCTACCCGTCTTTTTTCGCGTATGATTAATCAATTAAATGCGTGGGGGACCCGGTGTTTTTTTTTTCGTTACCGGATTTCATTACCAGATTACTCGCCTAATGCGTGGGGGGGCTTTATTTTTTTTTAATGTTATTCGGTATTGTGAATGACTATCCTAAAATGCTTGACAAACGGCGAATAAGCTAGGACGGCGTTTATTTCAGCTAACAATGCTATTTGGAAAGGAAGGCCGTGGTTTAGTGGCTGACGTAACCCAATGTCACGCAAACAATCAACAGTTGCCTGCGCACGCGCCGCCGTTTACTTCAATGGACGCTCTTTACCGTTTTAACTGGGGAAGTGTCCTGAGATCATAACCCTTGCAAAAGAAAACACTTCAAAAATCGTATTTCAAAATAAGTTCTTAGAGGATCTGATATCCTGGTACTTAAACTCTCCTTCTTGCGCGCTCCTTGACGCGAGTTAATTTTTTTTTACTCTGGCTGGCCTGGATCCCAAAATGTATTAACGCCGCTAAAGAAGTTTTTTCTTAAAAAATCGGACACCTATTCTTTTTCAGATTTTTGGGCATTATAGCTTAGAAAGTCAGCTTTATGCACATAAAATACAAAAAGCGTGGGTGCCCTTTTTTTTGCAAGGGGGTGTATTACTTGCTGTCACCCGCGACTTCGTCTGCAAATAATTCGTTTATCGCTATCCCGCGGGGACTACGCAAATTCCGGGATAAAAATAGTCGTGTTATTCCAAATCTATCTATACAATACAATACAATACAAATTGACCACCAGAAATCAGTACAAAACAATACAGAAATGCAAATTTTATTTAAATCGGTTCAGTAGTTTAGGCGGTTTATATACTAAGTTTCACATTTATAATATTAGTAGGAGTAGAATTGTCTAAAGCTGGGTCTATAACGGTAACTGTTACTGTTTCTTGCCTTCTGCGTTTCTGGCATTTTGCCTTTCTGGCCTTCGGCGTTTCTGACATTTTGCGTTCCAGACTTGGCAGTCGTCACTGTCACATAGATCTTATTAAATGCGTTATTTACGTACGATTACGAACTGCGCAGTGAAATACGGCTGTTTAATTGTTTTTACCGCACAAAGGAATAGCAGACGTCCCGGGGTTATCAGCGGTTAACATATTGCTGTCTTTATCACTGTGTAGCGGAATTGAATCGCCATTTGTTTCCTAATTGTGACGGAATTTGTTATATGCGTATTAAGGAAGTCTGAAGTCCCAACTAATTACGTCCTCCTGCCCCCAAGGGCGTTTAGCTGATGATCGGGTGGGGACTAGCTTTGCTGTGTGTACATATATAGCGCACGGGCTTGCGTAGCCAGTAGGCTTATTGTCTAACTCGCTCGCAATCGCCATCGTGTTCATTTTGACAGTTCTTGTATGAATGTGACAGCTAGCTGATTCCGATGCCAATTGTCAGCTCATACATGAACTGTCAAAATGAAGACGATGGCGATTGCGAGCGAGTTAGACAATAAGCCTATTGGTTCAAGAAAATAAAATCAATAAGAGTTTTTAATGATTCACGGTTAAGTTCAAATCAATGTTAATATCTGAACTTTTCGGAGGGGACGGGTTTGAAGCTCCAATAAATTTATGACATTATGAAATTATGGCAAACGGTAGGCGACCAGTCTGTTGGTCTGAGTGTATGAAACGTGGCCAGAATTCAGTAAGTTTCCACACACGATCCACTTTTATCGTTGTGCAAGTTTCCCCAGAGATTGTTGCTGAAATTATTAGGAATGCATCACGCGTTGCCATTTGCAATTAAGTAACTCGGACTGAATGCGACTCGCCGAATTATACAACTGAAATACTTTTTAGGTTGCTCTTTGGCTTATAAACATCGTCTAGTATACGAGCCTCGTATTCAAATTTTAGACGAAAAACGTTCCAAACGCATTTTAACTTTACGTCTTCACTGGGTCTATGTGTATAAAATGGACGAACAAATGTTTGATCGAATGATCGTTTGGTCTAAACTGGATTTTAAAGTTACTTTATGCTGAAACCATCAACTTTTCTCTCTACGGGTATACCTAAGGATAATTAAAAAATAACTCTAATCCTAATATGAAAGCATTGATAGCCTAATGGCTTGACCAGTAACCTCTCAAGCAGAGGGTCGTGATGAAACCTAATCTAACCTAATCCTACTACTATTATAAAGGCGAAAGTTTGTAAGTATGGATGTATGGATGTATGGATGTTTGTTACTCTTTCACGCCAGTACGGCTTAACGGATCTGGATAAAATTTGGAACAGACATAGTTTATGATTTGGAATAACACATAAGCTACTTTTTATCCCGGAAAATTGCGTAGTTCCCGCGGGATAGCGATAAACGAATTCTTTGCAGACGAAGTCGCGGGCAACAGCTAGTTTCCAAATATTTTCAGTTTCAGCTGGAGACATTTTAGACCAAACGATCATTCGACCAATCAATACGTTAGACCAAAAAAATATGTAGGCATTCTCATAACGAGACATTTTAAAGGAAAACATTAAAGGTGTCATGTTAATTATGCCATGACTTGATTTTGATGCCTTTGATTATTCATACTTTTAACTTTATTGATGTTAAAATCAATTTTCACTCGATTATACATTCGTCCGAAACAGCCGTAACCGGTTTAAAGTATTATTGCGTAATTTGCACGCAACTTGCCTTATCATTCATTGAATGAATGAATGGAAATGGGGCCTTAGCCTTACCAGGGGCCTCACCATGACGTCCTAATTCCGACTCAGTTCAAGTCTTAGCTGTCACTTTTAGTATGAATCTGACAGCGAGCGGACCTAAACTGAAACGCATTAAGACGTCATGGTAAGGCCCCTGGACGCCTTCACGCGATTCAATTCCGGCTCAGTTTAGGTTTTAACTGTCATTTTTAGTATGGATCTGACGGCGAGCGAACCGAAACTGAATCATTAACCCCCTTATTCATAAACGCACTATAGGCCTCTGTTAACTTAGTAATCGTTTGTCCTTATCTGTCACTTTGACATTTACCTTTCACAGATAAGGACAAACGATTACTAACTTAGCAGAGGCCTATAGTGCGTTTATGAATAAGGGGGTATGACGTCATGGTAAGGACCCTGTTTCACCACTCTCTGTTAAGTTCTAGTTATCTATGACTAGTTGTTGCCAGCGACTTCGTCTGCAAAGAATTCGTTTATCGCTATCCTGCGGGAATTTTCCGGGATAAAAGTAGCCTATGTGCTATTCCAGACTTTTCTCTATCTATGTGTGGAATTTCATCCAGATTCGTTATGCCGTTCTAGCGTGATTGAGTAACAAACAAACATCCATCCATCCATCCATCCATACTTTCGCATTTATAATACTAGCTGTTGCCAGCGACTTCGTCTGCTAAGAATTCGTTTATCGCTATCCCGCGGGAACTACGCAATTTTCCGGGATAAAAAGTAGCCTATGTGCTATTCCAGACTTTTCTTTATCTATGTGCCGAATTCCATCCAGATCCGTTAGGCCGTTCTGGCGTGATTGAGTAACAAACAAACATCCATCCATCCATACTTTCGCATTTATAATATTAGTTAGATTAGTTAGATGACGTCTCTGTCTGTTTCGTAGTACCTACCATTTCTGTGCTGCAGGTGTTTAATGCCTCATCATAATGCTGAGCCAGCGACCGTTTCATTATTGCGACGACAGTCATTAAATACATTGATGATTTATTTCATGTCTGTATTTTATGTTTCGTTGTTGTACAATTGGCTAAGTAAAGTTTTTGGAAGAGGTGCAAATTATATTTTTATTCGACAGTCCAGTCACATAGTTCTAGGCACGCGTAGCTTGTCAGCCATTCGATTTCACAAATGTCAAATCGACCACTTAAAAAATATATCTAATTAACAAGAGGGAATAAAAATAAAAGAGCTGCAGTTCCTCGATTATTAAGACGTGGACTGTCGAATAAAAAAATAATTTGCACCTCTTCCAAAAACTTTACTTAGCCAATTGTGTGTATGTTCTATTTGTGTGTCTTTCAAAAGAGATTAAATGTCTTCCTTCCTTCTTTCTTTCTTAGTAATAAATAGAGACTAAATCATAGATAACTGACACTTAAGATACTTAACTGGAACTGAACACAGTGGTGAAACAGGCCCTGGGGCCGTACCATGACGTCTTAATGCGTTTCAGTTTAGGTCCGCTCGCTGTCAGATTCATACTAAAAGTGACAGCTAAAACTTAAACTGAGTCGGAATTAGGACGTCATGGTAAGGCCCCTGAATATAAAAACCAACTGAATAGCAACCTAATGCCTGAGGGCGACATAGCCGAGTATATTGTATATGTTGATATTCCAACGTACTTTGCAAGCGGCTGGCACATTGCAATATCCTATAGCCAATAATAACATTGTTAAAAAACTTGCCCACTCGTATTGACCAACTGAACTGACATCCGTGTCTCTTCTATACCAACATACTATGTTGTACTATGAATATATTCGACAAGGGCGTCCATTAATTACATGAGACCTCATTATTTGTTTATCCTGCCGCCAAGCCGCAGTGCTTGCGCTGTTGTGTTACAGCGTGGAGTGTGAGTTGCACCAAGTTGCCTCAACAATATTTAACATTAATTAAAAAATATTAAAGACCCCACGCATTAATCGAGTATCTAATCATGTGTAAATAAAAAAAAATGCCAAAAATAACTTACATCATTTTGGAAAAGACCTGATATTCTTCAAACTGCTGGACCGATTTTTACCAAACATGGCTAAGAACCACCGGAAGAAAACTGGCTTTCGAATAAAAAACCTGCATCGAAATCGGTTCATCTGCTGGAGATATACGATGCCACACAGCCTTCGACGTTTAACTTATGACACCCCTCTTTTTAGGTCGGGGTTAATAAAATTATATTATAACTGACGATTTTTACATAGCTTTTAGAAGTTTTCTGTCAGATATAATAATGCAGAAATCGTCGGTTAAGGGTTAAGGTAAATGTTATTGTTAAAGTAACAGCGCAACTTGAGTTAAGATAATCGATGAAATTACTGGCTAGTGAGTCGTTTAAACTAGTTACATTTCAAAAGGTAGCTGCGACACCCAGCTAAATATGACTTCAACTAAACATCCTTCGATATTCACACGAACGTTACATAAAACTAAGTCTGTGAATAAATTTGCTAACAAAACGCAAACCGCGAACGCGACCCCAAATTCAAATTCGCGCCATCTGTTCAAGATGGCCTCCTTTGCCGCCAAAACGCGGTGAACGACCTTTTGACGGAACAATGACCAATATAATCGCGCGACCGAAATGCATTAAATCTCGCTACCGATCTGCTACAATTTGAATCTTAGCTGAGTGAATTTAACATTTAAATTTAGTCACAGCTTTGATTAGTTCCGCCGTTTTTCTCCCGGATAGCTACAAAGTTTTGAGGGCAAGCGGGCAAAACAGGAACTAATGGACCTAGGAACTGTTTTGCATGCGTTTTTGCGACGGCAGCGCCATTGTTGTGAGTTGAAATAAGTTTGTTATGCGTTCAGAAATGGGTCGCAGATATTGCTAAGTGTGCAGTGTTCTTGCGTCAGTGTAGATTATAAACTTATGATGTAATGTGAAGTAGGCCATAAGAGAACTATAAAAATTTACTTCCTATAGTGGAGCGTAAAGCGGCCTAGTCACAGCCCTCGCAGTGCCACTGCCAATCATGTTCCCACGTTCAACACAACTGCAAGCAGAGCGCTCAGGGCTTTGAGTAAACCGCTTTATTTTTAACTAGCGACCCGCCCCGGCTTCGCACCGTATGTAATTCATGTATTATACATATAAACCTTCCTCTTGATTAACTCTATCTATTAAAAAAACCGCATCAAAATCCGTTGCGTAGTTTTAAAGATTTGAGCATACATAAGGACATTGGGACAGAGAAAGCGACTTTGTTTTATACTAAATATGTAGTGATAGTGATGATATCTTGACCTAAATACCATAGACCATAGACTATTTGTACCTTTATAATAGGCTCATTTAGAAAAGAGGATGTACCTAGGTAGGGGTACTTAGGTACTGCCTTTTCGCAAAAATATAATAAAAATCCTGAAACAATTACCATTTCAGAAAAGAAAGCATTTACTCAATTCTTTTTTGGGAAATTAATCATTTGGGAATTGTTTTTTTGAGAAACATTAGTAAACCTAACTGCTATTATAGATTACCTACGTACGACGCCGTGCATTATTTCTAAGTTTGATTATGTTGTTTCTGCGTGATAATGTTAATATTTGTATTTTACAGGTAAAATAAAGTTCTTTCATCTCGCTCTACTTCTACGCAGACCCTGAAAGGTATTGTCGCAACAATTACAATCATTTATACACCGAATATTTAATAAGCTAACAATTTCGATTTTATTTGTGATAATGGCACTCAATTTGCAGTGTTAATTGAGAAAGTTTCGATTTCTTTTTTTAATTATTAATTTCAATCATACCTTATTAGTTCCTTAATAAAGATGACGTAACATATGACGCAACATACAAACGGTAGGTATTTATTAATTTTATAAATGGAGAAGTAGAAGAAGTAATTACATATTTGAAACACTTAAAGTCGTGACATCGTGAGGAAACCAGACCAATCCCAATAAGGCTTAGTTACCCTTCTGGGTTGGAAGGTCAGATGGCAGTCGCTTCTGTAAAACTAGTGCCTACGCCAAATCTTGGGATTAGGTTGTCAAAGCGGACCCCAGGCTCACTGAGCCGTGGCCGTGGCAAATGCCGGGGAAAACACTGAAGATGATGATGATAAACAATTAAGTCCTCACAAATTCATATAAATTGAAATACATATAATAATCATAGTATAAATTGTTATAAAATACAGTGATAGAGTCTGGCAAACGAAAGCGTGACCTGGATTTTTTTTAAGTTTTAATATGGCAACATTATTTCTCTGTCAAAGGCAAGTCAAAGTCTTGTCAGTATTTTGTGAACTGAATTATTTTTCATTTATTATTGCCGTTGGGGTGCGAGTCGGGTTACCTTCGCGTGTGGTCAAGAGTTGCGGTTCGTTTTTGGATCCGTCCGAGGGGAAGAGCAGTGCTTGGTCCGGTGCACCCTGGGCTTCGGTTAATGATTTCCTGGCGGTCTCCGTGGGATATCATTGTCCGTTGGCTAAGAGCCCGACAGGGGGGGAGGGGGTCGTTTGACCGTGTTCTACCGTACAACGTTGCCGACATTTTTATGTCACAAGATTTTTGAATACTGTATTTTTTACTTTGACATTGGCGAAATCATCGCATCGATCGATGGGGCCATATTATTAAAAGAAGAAGAATTATTATTGCCGTAATATATGGGTAAAACAATAAAAAGTAATGTGCGAAAGCTGCTACATACCATGATCAGTAAGTTCAAGCAAAAACAAGAGGAGAAAGAAGTTGTAGAGAAACAACAATGTTTACATGCGATTTCGGATTTTTTTATGTTAGTACCTTACCTATGCCTATGTAATCTTAATCCTTGTTGGCTGATTATTTGATATATTGACCATAATTATGATGTTCTTGATACCGTTGATGATAATCTTGAAGATATTTAAGGAATCTGCGAAATGAAAACCACATGTATTTTTTTTTAATTTGCCGCGTTTTCTCACGTCACGCTTTCGTTTGCCAGGCTCTGTCACGTGATATTAGTCTGTTTACAACAAATGCATTAAAAATGATTGGTGTACTTAAGTACAAAATACCTATCCGTTGCCCGTACCTTAGTACAACTCTTGCTGAGTAAGGTACTAAGTAAACTAAGTAGGTCGATCGGTGTCGAATGTCCATCATCCGAGAATCGAGAACAAGCATTCGTATTTAACATCTGCCTCGACTCGAAGAGAAGACCTACCTTACCTGAAATAGTTTTCAAAAAATTCAAAATTCAAATTAATTTTATTTCAGACTACATTAATGGTCCAGGTTTGTTAGTAACAGTATATATAAGACTTATTAACTACGTTAGTAAAACATAACAAATACATCAATGCGTAGCAGCCATAAGACGCTCATACTGCCGCATAATAGGGGAGTCGTACCTAGCCGTCACAGTGCTAAGGATGAGGTTGGGGCTGGCCCGCGCCCTGCAGAGCAACGAGACGGCTCTTTTTCTCATAATGGCGTAGAAATCGTCGGTGCGAGCCAGTGCAAACATGCCCGATGCGCTGCAGAATCGGGGCAGCCGCAACAACATCCTGAAGCCGTTATTGTACTGCACTCGCAGAGTACTCATTGCCCTTTGCGTAAAAGTCGTCCAAAGGCTGCACGTGTAGAACACCTGGCAGAAAGCTTTAAATAGCGAAACTTTTACCTGCTCACTACAACGTGCAAACCTTCGAGCCAACATGTTGGATCTTACCGCCAGCGCCCTACCCTCCCGCTCAATGTCCTTCTGGTCCTTAAGGTCGTCAGTGACATAGTGCCCGAGGTATTTAAAATGATATACCCGTTTTAACTCATTGTTATCTAGTTTAATGGCGGGTACGTCCCCGGGCAATTTACCTCCGGCGGCCTTAAACACCAAAAGTTCAGACTTTTTAGCGTTATACACTAAACCGTGTTCACGCGCATAGACCTCACACGTGCGCAAAAGCTCTCTTAACGCCCTGACCGTCGGGCTGAGCAGCACCATGTCATCAGCGTAGCTGATGTTGTTCACACTAACACCATCAATACTGCATCCCACAGGTTTACCGCTCAGCTCCTCGATCAGATCATTCACGTACAAATTAAAGAGTTTAGGGGAGGTGATTCCCCCTTGCCTCACCCCGCACTCCAACCTGTACGAACGAGAGAGCTTACCTCCCCATCTCACACTGTTCACTTGGTTAAGGTACCTTTTGCTCCATATTTTCACAGCTGTGTTTTTAAAAATGACACGTATATTTAGAAAAGTAAAAATTTATTTCTCCTAAACTATTTTATTTTAATGGCAGCACAATTATTAACTTTTTTGGAATTTAATTACCACTTGAAGTATAATTTCTAAACGACACTGAAAATTAGAACACATAGAAAAATCCGAAAAGTAAAGCTATGGCCGGGAATCGAACCCGGGTCCTCGTCATTCCGTGACGCGTGCTATACCCCTACACGACCCATAGCAGGTAAGGCACTAGAAGTATATTTGACCAACCCTGCCTATGCCCAGCAGTGGGCAGAAATTATGAATTCCCCAGCGGCACATTAAGATTCTTTAAGATTTAATAGTCACGTTATTGTTTTGTGTGACGAATCAATTGTGCCGCGTTGTGGCCATTGTGCGAGTTAAGAAACAAATCGATTAAAAAAAACAAAATGACATGTGTTATTCAAAGAACAGGTGCTGTCAGAGTTACGTGACTATAGCCCATTCTCTGAGAGGTTTAAAATGTGGTAAACAGAGCTGTGAAATCGAGAACGGGGGCCATTTACTACTACTTGATATTGTTGAAAAATTATGATGAATACAACACGAGTAACAAAATTACAGCTCTAATTAATCTAATAAATATATTAAAAAAAACTAGGTATTCTATGTCCTTTCCAGGGTTTCAAATTATCTCCGTAGGTACCAAATTTTAACACGATTGACTGAGTAGTAGTAGTAATAGTATACGCTAGAAATCTTAACAAACAAACTCACATTCGGACTGTTATTATTTTTCTTAACAAAAAGTTCAAGGTCACTCAGATTTTCCCCGGAATATTTCGGCTTGTGGTTGGTAGGACCCAACACCTTTACAAATATTTTAATTTTAATTTTTGATCAAGTGTTTTATTGAAAAATGCAAAAAACATTACAAAAAAACAGCCCAAACTTAAAAATTACTTAAGGGTGCAACCACACCGCCGCTTAAAAAACGGTGACGTTACGGAATCGCAACAAAATGTATGAAGAAACGGTGAGATAATGTGACGCATACGACACGTCACTGCGTATACGCGGCGGTTTGGTTGCACCCTATACCTAGGGGCCGTCCATTAAGCACGTGATCTTTTTTTAAGCATTTTTTAATCCCCCGCTCCCTCTTGGTGATACATGGTGAGGTTTAAGACTACCCCCCCACCCCCCACCCAACATCACGTGTATTTTTCGTATCTACAAAAAATCTTACATTTTTTAGAACTAGTATTGTCTTGCGCGCGCAAGCGCGCGTATTGAATTTATATATTCGATTTAAAAATCGCGCGTTTGAAAAATAATGAAAAAATAAATGTACACGTGATATCTTTACTACACCCCCCTCCCTCCTTGTGACATTTCGTGATTTTTGACAAACCCCTCCCCCCCCTTTCAAGCCTCACGTGATTAATGGACGGCCCCCTAGCTAAACCTAAAATTAAATTACAGATACCCCCTGATTCATAAACGCACTATAGGCCTCTGCTAACTTAGTAATCGTTTGTCCTTATCTGTGAAAGGTAAATGTCAAAGTGACAGATAAGGACAAACGATTACTAAGTTAGCAGAGGCCTATAGAGCGTTTATGAATAAGGGGGTAAGTCTTGTTACTTTAGCCTCTGTCTTCCCCGTGAGGGATAAGTATATAGACGTGATTTGTGTATGTATGTGTGTAACTCAACTGTTGTATTCCTGTAGGCTTATTGTCTAACTCGCTCGCAATCGCCATCGTGTTCATTTTCACGTAGGTATGGGCTGACAATTGGCATCGGAATCAGCTAGCTGTCACATTCACACAAGAACTGTCAAAATGAACACGATGGCGATTGCGAGCGAGTTAGACAATAAGCCTACTGATTAACTTTAAGAGACTGGAGCCTTACCATGACGTCCTAATTCCGACTCAGTTCAAGTTTTAGCTGTCACTTTTAGTATGAATCTGACAGCGAGCGAACTTAAACTGAATCGCATTAAGACGTCATGGTAAGGCCCCTGTGGATGTTGATTATGGGTGTACTAAGAGATATTGCACGGCGTTGGTCTACAAGTCTACATAGCGCCCTTAGCTAGAAAGTGGGTCTGCGCTCGCGCTTTTCTATTGGACATCGGCTAATTAAACGCGGTGAAACGCTGCGCCTGCGCTGTATAAGGATGTGTGGCGACCCTAGCGCCATCTAGCTGTAGACTACATTAACTGAGAGCATCCATAAATAAAATCTCATCGAAACCGAATCTCATCTCACCGTATCTCACGTGAGGGAAGGGGGAGGGTGGTCTCGGAAAATATGACGTAATTTTTGCCTGCAAGAAACTAACATTGCAGCAGCATGTTTTGCGCTGCGAGAGATTATGTTGTCATAAATTAAGTAAATCATATATGTTATCTATGTAGGTACTATTAAAATTTTATATGGCTAAAAGCCAGCACAGTAGCCCTCAATTGCTCATTGTTTTACTTCGGTTTTTTAGCATATGAAAAAAGGTATACAGTCTTAGGGTGCGACCAAACCGCCGCGTATACGCAGTGACGTGTCGTACGCGTCACGTTTTCTCACCGTTTCTTCATGCATTTTGTTGCGATTCCGTAACGTCACCGTTTTTTAAGCGGCGGTGTGTTCGCGCCTTTAACATGTATTTTTATTACAAGACACTATAAAAATCGGTAACTGGATAATATAAAACTGTAACAAAACAATTCACATCATTCCATAGATTTTAAATTGTAATTCGCTGTTAAGTATTTATTTTTACTGTTTTTTAATAAAGAGAATAGGTATGTCAAGATTTCTTACCTTTTTTCTCGTGCTAGGGAAACCGAAGTGTAATGTTTAAAACGTTCTTAATTAAAAAAAACCGTGCACTAAATACCTAGTCGCTTTAAGAACTTAATCCACTTAAGATATTTAAGTTTCAACTTACAGCAATATTTCATTCAGATTTCTGCTCCGTTGAATGATTTATTAAACCGTAAACGGACGATTCTTGGCAAGTGTCACTTTACTATAATGAAAACGAAAGTAGGAAGACTTAAGCGAGTATTAATTTCACCAGGTTTCACGTTACGTTCGTCCAATCCAATGTGAGGGTTCTTAAGTGTTATTATATACGTCTACAATAGTAAAGGTGCACATAAAACTAATGAACTTTTGTATAGCTTTACCTACACAAATACACACATTACAGGCTTCACAGATGAAAAAGGAAAGCCTTGGCTCACTTATTGACTCATCAACGCCCAACAATTTTTATCACTCGTATGATACCCTCAAATAATCTAACACGCGCGCGTGTCAAGTCAAAGTTCAAGCTAACAGAACTGGCGAGCAGCACCGTGTGTAATTTATTACAGGAACCATTTGGTTGGAGACACTTTTGACCCCCTCATTAAACTATTTCACATTCTGAGTAGGTACCTACAAAATCATAAATAAAAATGAAATCTCAGAAAACAGTTGAGTGTACATGTACAACTTTTTATAAGCTCTTAGAGGATTCTGATATTCTGGTAGGTACTTAGACTCTCCCTCCGTCTTACGCCTGACGCGAGTTTAACATTTTTTACCCATACCTAAAAGTGCTCAACGCCGCTAAAGATGAATCAGAATCAGAATCATTTTTTGAAGTTTTCACTTCAAAAATCAGGGCCCTGATCTTTGCCTGATGTAAATAATGAAGACGAAATTTACAGAACTTCTACCTATCTAGACTATAGGATTCAGAAGAAGATTCACATTATCTGCAAAAAGAGAAAAAGCGTGTTTTTAAAGTATGACAAAGTCTTTCTACTCTTAAAAACCTTTAGAAACCAATATGAATTGCGTATAAATCCCGACAGTAGGCAGTGTTTTGATTAATTACGCCAGATCTCGATAAAATGTCCATCTCTGATTTTGTCAAATAAATCAACCAAGGCCAATCGTTTTGTCAATAAAGGTATTAAATGACATCCATTCTCCATTAGCTTTATAGCTTGTTATAGGTATTCCTTTTTTTAAATTAGCACGAGACTGATTTTAGCACGTATACCTTAAGTAGATAAAAAGCATCGACTTTTATAGGTACTGGCCGTATGCTCCCAAATTCAAAATTCGAAGTTCGAATCATGCCTTAACGCCGTCTCCTTCACACTAATGATACTGAAAAAGTCAAGATGTCATCACAACTTTGGATTTCGTATTTGAGAGTAAGTATATCCTACTAATATTATAAATGCGAAAGTTTGTGACGATATGAGTGAGTGAGTGTGTATGTTTTTTCCTTCTTCACGCTGAAACGAGTAGACGGATTTGGATAAAATTTAGAATCTAGATAGCTGGCACCCTAGATTGAAACATAGGCTACTTTTTATCCCGGATAATTGCATAGTTCCCGCGGGATAGCCATAAACATAACAATTGCTAATTCTACGCGGGCGAAGTCGCGGGCAGAAGCTAGTTAATGGTATTGCTAATCGATAGGAACATGCCTTACTCCGGTCACTCACACGTGAACATATATTCGCACATAGGTCCAGTTGCACAGTCCATTCCAGAGTTCAAAAATTAAATCGCTAACTCGGGGTTAGGTTTGACAGTTCCATACATTTTGACACTACTTAGCCCCGGGTTAGCATCTAACACGGGGTTAAGTCCTTAACCCTGGTCCGTGCAAGTGGCCCTTAAATAGGTAATTAAAAACATAATATGTATTGAAAACGAATTTTATTGCTCTTCAAATATTGTCTCTGGGTGCCCTAAACTGAAATAAAATCCAATTAGTGTTATAACAAAAAAGTTAAACCACGTGTCTAAAAAATAATCTATTGCAAAATCAACCTTAATTCAATGGATTTATTTTTAGACATGCATTCAACGTCTGTATAACTTTTTTGTAATAACCGTATATTTTCAAGGGTTAAAAACTCAACTAGCGCCATCTCTGAACCCATTCAAAAGGTCGGATGCTATTCAAAATGGCGCCGGGAAAATGGCGCGCGGTTTGAGGTTAAAAGTGAAAGAGTGCACGCCTCCCATTGTGCGCGATCATGCGAATTGTCTGCTAGACGGTAGTTACACGGTTTGTTTGTTTGTGCAACTATCATTTATATCAAGCACATCTAGTTTCGCAAAAGAGTCACACACCGTAAGAAACAAAAGTTCTCTCCTGTGGGCATAAATTTAGCTACTCCGAGTCGGCAAACTTATGGTTTATTTAAATGGGCCGAAAGTTGGCCAGGCGACACACGCCGATGTAGACTTGACTTAAAAATATTGACTAACCCTTAACTTTTGCCATGTCCACAGGAGAGACGCGAACAAAAAAAATGCGTATGACCCAAAATGCATCGACCGACGACCTTCGTTCGTGTTTTGACAGTTTGTTTTCAAACCCATTTCTTTTGTTTGATACTGGTCAACTTGGGGCCTGTTTCTTGTACTTTAAGTTCCTGATATATTGAGTGACAAATAGTATCGGGAAAAAATTTAGTTAGTATGGTATGAGTCGAAAAAGACTGATGTGGGTGCCATAATTGAATAGCTCTCATTACCACTCCAATTGGCTATTTCCTCTGTAAATTGCTAACGACCACCCAGGTGTATCCATAGTCAAATGGCCTAGCCGAGAGTGTGTTACGATCCATTGAAGTTTATATAGCCTGTGAAAAATGTCAGACGACTACTAATATAGTTAGTCTCACATCTATGTCTAGGTCATTGGTCGCGCTAACTTCGCTAGTTACGTGCTAAATGGCATACAAACACTAATAAAACAATACAAGCTTATTCAATCAGTTTCCAAGTAACTAGGAACGTACATATACTTATTGACGAGTGATTCAAACGAAATTTATAATGCAATTAGGTAATAAAACTCCTAAAATACAACTTAAATATAAATAACAAGATAAATTAATTTAACTAAAACTAAAATAAATCTAAAAACGTACTCCCCTGCGGCATTGAACCAAAGATGCTGGCAGCATTTCCCCGCTGTATTGCAATACTGATACGCTGAGCGAGGAAGCTGCCAGCTCGTTGGTCTCCGTTGCAGTCGATCAGCCTCTTAGTCATTTCCTTCATTAGGTAATTAGGTAAGTACTTATGTAATAATATGGGTTCGAATTTGGGACGTTCTGACAATAGGTCAGGGGAGTTACCATGAGTAACAATTACGGTTTAGTTTAGATTCGCTCGCTGTCAGATCCATACTAAAAATGACAGCTAAAACCTGAACTGAGTCTGAATTTCATCGCTTTAGACATCATGGTAAGGCTCCTGTTCCACCTCTCTCTGTTAAGTTCCAGTTATCTTAAGTGTCAGTTATCCATGATGACGGTCAAGAGTTCCCTAAGCCGACGAGCGTGTATGAAGAGATCGATGAATGTGGATGAAGCGAAAGAGGTATGTCAAAAGTAGTCTCTTGCCTATCCGTATGGGATAGAGGCAATGGTACGTATGGATGTTAGATTACGGATCTTCGTAAAGTAACATTCAATCTCAAAATACTGAATGCTTATGAGTGTTCGTCCAGCCCAGCCATATTTTATAGGAGAACTTACAAAAAACTTATACTAAATTTAATTTATCGTTAACTTTCGATAGTGGTGGCACATCACTATTTTTGAGTTGCAAAAAACAGGCAACACAGGTAATGTCATTTTAGTATCTACTGAGCGGCGGTAAACTTAACTTTGTAAAGTATACTTACATATTACGTGTTGATTTGTCAATGAATTGTGATTTGTGCAAGGTCTCGTAAATGCCGTGTTCGATGATTGCTGTGGAAGCGACCCGTCATTATGATCTCGCAAATTGATTTAGCAAAAACTGATTTTTGCCATTATTAGTACCGTGAAACGGGACAAAATTTAAGTTCAAACAACGGTAGTGATTGCATTCTCTTTGGTTCAAACCTCGATAAAAAAAAAGCCACGGGTAGCACTCCGGGACCGGGAGTGCCGGCAGAAGCGAAAACAGCAGCTTAGATTAGATTAACGTCATTGTAAGGCCCTTGGAGGAATCAGGAAACGGTAGTTTGTCTATCGATTGTCTTCACTAAACATTCGATTTATCAACTTATTAGGTGTTACCAGTTGCCAGTTCGTGTTTTTGTCGTATATTTTTTACAATGGATATCACGCGAACCCGTGGCCTTGGTCAATGTTGATCGGCCAGTTTTTTTATTGCAACGTTTTTGTTTGTCGCCATATTGTAATTTCTTGTACGATTCTTTTATTATTTTCTATTTAACATCGTCAGGTGTCTTTTATAATTGAGCTTATTTTCCTTATAGATGGTCTCCCTACTAACATATAAACGCGAAAGTCTACTAATATACATATAAACAGTCTGTAAATTACTCTAATTTTTTTTAAAAATATTTTTTTAGATTCTATAGCTATGTTTATATACCCCAGTGGATTATTGTTAGGGGGTGTCTGATACACCCTTATACGGTCGTAGCGTGTACAAATCGGGTATATTTTGACAAAAAGGTCAGGTTAAGAGTAAGTGTAGTCAGAGACCCTGTTTGAGCAGTGACTAGTATTCCAGCCACTTTTAATGGGCATGGTACTAACGTTTTACCATCATGCTGAAAAACTTTTCACAAATGCATCATTTCACATCTTTTGACAAACTTTTATTCTTTCCTAAAATATTGACCATTAGGAAAACTTATAAAACAAACTTAACCTAACCTAATGCGAGTCACGCCTAAAGGTTTATCGATTTTTAAAAAAGTTTACGGTTTATCAGATATTAAAGGGTTATCAAAATTAAATGATGAGTTTGTGAAATGATACATTTGTGAAAAGTTTTTTAGTAGATGATGAGATTCCGGTACTGACACTATTTATAGAAAAATATACAAAATTATTACATTCCATCAGACCCACAAGCATAGACAATAGTCGTGGGAACGCCGCCGTAGATAAACTTTTAATTGCATCTGGCAACACCATGCCATAAACAAGTCTGCGATGTCGAGTTTATTAAAAAAAAGTAGAATGTTGTTGTAATCAGAGTGAGGACAAGAAAATATAGTACTAAAAACAATCGTTTTCGAAAGATTTTTATTTATATTTATAAGCCTTTTTTTATTCCGAATTCGCTGCAATAGTAAGTAAATGTTGTTGTTGTTATTGTAGTTTTTATTTTTTATTTATTTATTAAATTGTCGCGAAATTCGGCGTGCCTCATGGCATAGGCCTCCTCCGTGTATTGGAGGGTTTGGGCTATAGTTCCCACGCGCGCCCAGTGCGGATTGGGAACTTAACACACACCATTGAATTTCTTCGCAGATGTGTGCAGGTTTCCTCACGATGTTTTCCTTCACCGGAAAGCTCATGGCAAATTACAAATGTAATTTTCGCACATAAATTCCGAAAAACTCAGAGGTGCGAGCCCGGGATTTGAACCCACGACGCTCTGCTTGAGAGGCCACAGGTCAAACCACTAGGCTACCACGGCTGTTCGTGTTTCGAAAGATAACATGCACAAATCACTAACATGTAATTAGAAACCATACGTAATAACTTAATAAGGAACTAAAATAAGTATGTTAAAATAGAAAACCCGACGGCAAAGACAAAAAAGTTAAGATCTTACCTTATACTTCAACTTTTGCAATATATTCTGCCTGAGCCGAATCGCAACGAAAAGAAATCAGCAACTCCTTTTTTCAACTCCTTGACATATTTCCTTATCATTCTCGCAGATAACAAAGTCAGCTAACCAGCATCCAGAAGGAAGAAATTTTCTTCCCAGATAACTGATTTTTTAAGAAGCGGGGGTGGAAAGGGGAATTATAATAGTGGTGGGTTGCTAGGCGCATCGCCTATAACGGCTATAACGATTCCTAAGATCTTCGGCCCTTCCCTCGACCCAAATTAACTAAAATGAACACAAAATATTTACTTTGCTACTCCGCTACTTACGTGCAAGATAACCAAGCTTGTGCGAAATATATACGTTTTGCTATCTTGCACGTAAGTAGCGGAGTAGCAAGGTAAATATTTTGTGTTCATTGAAATGGACCTCCGCAAAGTAACGCCTGATTCAATAAAATTTCCAAATTAATTATTAAAAAAAAACCTTTGACGAAATTACCTGCTAATCTATTGTTTATGTCTTAATTAGCGGTGAACTGTTAATTAAAAAAAACCTGGCAAATTATGTTGTTTATTCATAATTGCGTTTGTGGAGTTTGTTATGCATTTTAATTGTGTATTGTTAGAAAAGAATGCGGTTCGTTGAGTTGTAAACAAACAAGATAAGTAGGTAAATGAATAAACAAAAAGTTTTCTCGGTTATAGTCTGGCAGATAAATCACTGCAGCCAGATGACACTTTCAGTGTTGTCAGTTTTTGGCAAATATTAAATAGTGATGTGACTTAGTGAGTGAATGAAAGAATGAACGATGTAATGAAATTAATTTGCGTCATTTATGTTGAAATAGAGAATTTTCAAAGCATATTTTAATAAAATGATTTGTTCAATAAGGTTTTTTTGTATGTTTTCTAGTTAGTAGTAGTGTAAGAGCACGATTTGGAAATGTGCGGAAGCATGTCAAATCAGTTACCAGTTTTCAACTCATTCCCCATTTTGCCATAAATAAAACAACAATTATCACATTAATATTTTTTTCAACCTTTGTACTTTTTACTAAAAAACTTAAAATACTCCGAATCAGTTTCACTGCTACTGTCACTATTTACGTGTATTACAAAGTCATCGCACATTTTATCTACTATGTTAATATGGACCTGGAACCCCTCAAAAGTATCGCGCTTAATTTGAAATATACTAAACTACGAATGTGACATTCATAAAATATTTCGTTCGTTCAATAATCAAATCATTCATTACGTGACCTTAGTCGAGCACTAGTGAAATAAATGTGGTATCATTATTTCGTAAAATGACATTTGGAAGTGTCATCTGGCTGCAGTGATTTAGCTGCCAGACTATAGTCTATGTTTATCATTTGTAAATGGAATAAACTTCACCTTTTGTTCTGAGGCGCGTTTGTGTTTCTGAACGTTCTGGTACCAACTTAGAGATATGTGCATAATATAGCTGCATTGTTACGGCACATACAAAAAATCTAGACTGATAAGTAGGTGATGTGGTGGCTGACAGATGGCCTCCGGGATTCACGTATATTTTATGTTAGTAAGGAGGGTGGGTTTGCTTATGAAAACATAGTGACATAGTATAAAACAAAGTCGCTTTCCGCTGTCTATCTATCTGTCCCTATGTATGATATCTTTATAGCTCGCCACGGATTTTGATACGGTTTTTTTTATTAGTGATTTAAGAGGAAGGTTTATATGTATAAGTCGCGGGCAGAAAGCTAGTCCTACTAATATTATAAATGCGATAGTTTGTGAGTGCGAAAGTGACTGTGTATGTTTGTTCCTTCTTCACGCTGAAACGACTGGACGGATTTGGATAAAATTTGGAACGGAGATAACTGGTACCCTCGATTGGAACATAAACTACTTTTTATCCCGGAAAAGTGAATAGTTCCCGCGGGATAGCGGTAAACATGTCAATTGCCAATTTTACGCGGACGAAGTCGCGGGCTGAATCTAGTAATAAATAATAGTGAATATAAGGACGAACATTTTCAATGGCCACGAATAAGAACCGCTGTCCCTGTCCGTACCAGTCTCTCCGAAATAAAATAAATGCTGCAATTGCCCCGAACACCAGTTTGACCTCCTTACTGGATTACGACACAGGTGGCTATTGGCCTATTTATACACCAAAGGGACAAAAAGTTGACGTTATAAGGACCATCCGGCATAGTGATGGGTAAACCAGCACGTCTAGCACGAGTGCACAACTATTCAGTGGAAAGAGACGCAGTTATGCAGCATTATAGCTCTGTTCCTTACGCTGGATAGAGCTTGGCACGCATTTAGCGATTGTGGTAGCTGGTAGCCCCCCTAATAACAATAAGCAGACAGACGCAAGCATGAATTTATAATATTACTATGCTAACGAGTTGGCGCGTTGTTAGAACTGCACTAAATAAGTTAATTTCGCAAGCGTTGACCGCACGATAAGCAGATTGAACTCGTAATTGGGTCGAACTAATTAACTGCGTTGGTTAAAAATAAATAATTTATGCCAGCGTTTATCTGCGCGCGTTCGTGCGCGAAGGTTCAATCGGAACCGATATTGGTGTTAACCGGTCATGTCGCATCACTATGGTAGGGTTGCCAATGTTGCCATCACTAAAATCCTACTAATCCTTCTATTCGTTTACTATAAAATCATTGACTGTTTGTTTTATGTTTGTTTTACTTTTCTCAAATGTATTGTGTTGTACCTAGGTATCTCTTTATTTTATATAGGTAGGTATTTTATTTAAATTAATTTTAAAATAAATTGTGGCGGTCTACCATGGAGGATTGTTTCGATACTCTTTGGCGCGCCGCGTTTTTTGTTTAGCTGTCAGTTGCTTCTCTTGACATTCGATTATTTAGTTCAGTGATGATTTTTTAAGTTAAAATGTATATCGTTTGCTTAGTTTGTTTGCAATTACATAAAGCTATTTAAGTGGACTTCACTGTTTATTATTTAGCCCACAAAATGCTTACATCTTAGTACTGATAAGTTTCTCTTCAAATAACGAAATTGCCGCAAAAACCGCATCATTTACGGTTTATCAGACGCCTAATCGCTGCGGTCTGACATTCTAATTCTAAGTACCTAGTACCTACTTTCGTAAAATTGTGTTTTAGTATTTACTAGGTTTTTCCTTTTACATATTTAGTTAAGTGCTCTGACGAAAGCACAGAGTACCTAATTAGGTAGAGGAATTAATCGATAGAGTTAATACGGGCCTACATAAACTCGTCTTTATATCTTACGGGGTAGACAGAGCTTAAGGTACAGAACATAAAGTCCACGTTGAGCATAATTGTGGCCGTATAGGTGGAAAGGGGAATCAAAATATTGATGGGTTGCTAGCATCGCCTATAACATGATTCCTAAGATTTTCTCCTTTCCTTCGATGGGCTTTTACCGTGCGAGGGAAGAGAAGCTATTGGTGCATTGTATGTTATTTCTTTGCTCCCAGACCAGGGGCCTTACCATGACGTCCAAATTTCGACTCAGTTCAAGTTTTAACTGTCACTTTTAGTATGAATCTGACAGCGACAGAAACTAAACTGAATCGCATTAAGACGTCATGTTAAGCCCCCAGCATGGAATTACAAAAAAAAACCGACTGAGTATTTTTTTATAATTTTAATGTAGTTACAGTGTCACTCTCACGACTACGACGAATCTAATGATACCTCTCAAGCTCAAATGCGACAACCAGTTTAGGCTCTAGAGCGTGCCAAAGAAATACATACATACACTCACTCACTCGTCTGACCCTAATATAAATACTCCTCTAATCCACTCAAAGGTTGACTGGATCCCTTAAAGGGATAAGTCCGCTTTTGTGTATGTATCTGTGTTTGTCAATTGTATTGGTCTTATGTCATATGTCTTATATCGTGCACAATAAAGAGTTTACTACTAACACTCGAGTATGGAAGGCTCACTGAAAGGTAGAATAAGGAATAGTGTGACAAGGGAACGTGCTGGTGTGAAAGAAGATATAGTGACTAGGATAGAAAACAATATGCTTCGTTGGTTTGGTCACGTAGAGAGGATGGATGAAAGAATGTGAATGGGTGCGTTGGGAGGGGAAGGCCTAGACGGACGTTCCATGATCAAATTGGGGACGTTTTGGAAAAAGGTCACGTCAAGAGTACCCGAGACCGACGAGCATGTATGAAGAGATTGATGATGGATGAAGCGAAAGAGGAATGTCAGGATCGTAGCAAGTGGAACAAAGTAGTCTCTGCCTACCCCTGTGGGAAAGAGGTGTGACGTGACGGTATGTATGTATGTTACACTCGAAAACTTAACCCTCTGGCGCAGTCAGGTAAAAGGAACAGTGTTACTTTACTTGATGACTTTTGACATTGCTTCTGTTAAGAATTCGGGTGCGACCACACCGCCGCTTAAAAAACGGTGACGGTACAAAATGTATGAAGAAACGGTGAGAAAACGTGACGCATACGACACGTTCACTGCGTATACACGGCGGTTTGGTCGCACCCTTACCCGCTAGCTTATTACGTAACTCGCTCGCAATCGCCAATGTGACAGCTAGCTGATTCCGATGCCAATTGTCAGCCCATACATGAACTGTCAAAATGAACACGATGGTGATCGCAAGCGAGTTACGTAATAAGCTTGCCGGTATTTTCTTATTAATTTCATCCGGTCTCAGATCAACGGACAAGTCGACGCGCGCAGTTAGTATGTCTGTCCGTCGCTAAATATAGATAGACGGACTGGTTGGAAGCGAAATTTCAGTTACTCCATTTTTAGAACGCGCTCCAAATTGAGATTAAAATTGCATTGACACGTAAATAAATAATTGTCCTGGGAATATGAAAGACCTACGCAAAGTAACGCCTGATTCAACAAATAATATAATTACCTATTCCAATTATATAATTTTGGCTAAGGAAACTCTAAAACCAAGTGCGAGCGCACTCGCGCACCAAGGGTCTCGTATAAGTTGTGCAAGTTATACAAGCCAGTGTTAGCAGAGCCCTGCTCTTGAGCAAAATGAAGGCAGTGAGAGGTCATTTTATACAGGGTGTATCAGATAGCCCCTAACAATAATCAACTGGGGTATATAACCATAGCTACAGAAGATAAAAAAAAATTAAAAAAAAATAATACTCCAATTTTTTTTTAATATTTTTTTTAGCTTCTATAGCTATGATTATATACCCCAGTTGATTATTGTTAGGGGCTATCTGATACAGCCTGTATTGGTTGCTAACAGACAAGCAAAAAGTTAGATTTTTCAATATCATTGGTTTCACAACTGTCTAGCTATCATGGTACCTGAGATACAGCCTGCTGACAGACGGACAGAGGAGTCTTATAGTCCCGTTTTTACCCTTTGGGTACGGAATCCTAAAATATGTATAAGTTTATTTGCCTTCGTGAGATAAAAACCAGATGATGTTTTCAACATTCCTTGTTATTAAAAATTCCAAGCAAGCTCACTCAAGAGTTGCATCAAGGTGCGTTGACCTCGCGTAAAGCTGCCTACTCATGACATCACATATTCGTAAGCCATTTACGACCATTAACAAATTTAGCCTTTCCAATTCGCAGTAGTTTATTTTTTAATTTATTTTGTTAATAATATTTAGTTGTGTATTCTTATTTGTTTATTTAAAATAATGAACGCCGACATCGTGAAAGTTGCGGATGGATGCAGGTGGCGAGTTGTCGTTATTTATCTAGTACTAGCTGTTGCCTGCAACTTCCTCCGCGTAGAATCAAATATAGACTATATCCATCAGGGTTAATTAAGGATTCTAACGGTGAAATAATTTTTCAAATCAGTCCAGTAGTTTCAACTCAACTCAACTCAACTCAAACTCATTTATTGCTATTATAGGTACATATACATGTTAGACATATATAACACACATGTTCATGTTCATGTGCATGTTGTTGACATGTTCGGAGCCTATTCAATGCAAACAAACAAACAATCAAATCTTTCCTCTTTATAATATTAGTGTAGATATAGATTTATAAATTGACAACATTTCATTTTTATAACACCTGAAAATGTATATATGGTTCGAAAGCATTTTGCCTCCTGATCACTGCAATATGTTTATATAATTTTAATATCGCTTATTATAAAAAATAAAAATTAATTAAAAATATGTCCTAATTTTACCAAAACTACCACTGGATGGGTGAAATGCCTTTGCCTTTTTCACGAGAAAAAGTAAGCGACCATAATTTTGTATTTGACAACTTCAAAGTACAAGGGGGGCAACTCTGTAATTCTATTTTTGAAGTTCGTTGCATACCTTCTCTCTCACTCTCAATTTAATGACTATATTAGTATGAGCGGAACAGCACGAAGCGAATATCGAAAATCGAATATCGGAGAATAAGGCCTGACATTGTCAATTTGAAATTGACGTCGGTTTTTTTTCTATACAGAAAAGACAAAAGGATAAGTGTCTATTCTGTGATAGTTTCGGAGTTACGCCCTTTTAGAATAAGCAAAAATTAATAAATTAATTATAAATTAAATACAAACCCTAGCAAAAAAATTAAACTTCCAGCATGTTCATCTTTTCAAACAAAATACAGAGAACCATTAAAACTATAGGCTCAGAAATATGAAATGTTGTCAATTTTCGCACTATCTAGATCTAGACACGCAGCAGCGTGTACAGCCAAGTTCAAAGTAAAAAGAAATGCCGAAGCAGCCGTGTGTATGTATATTTACACGAACTATTTCGAGCTACTTTTGACCTTGTAATTGCTTGATTCTTGTATTTTCTTTGTAAGTGAATTTGTTTTATTCTTAAGGCGAAGGGATAGGCAAAAGCTCATAAATTGGTTGTTTTTGTGCATGTTTTATGGCGATAATACACAATTTGGAGTTTTGAAAACTGCACATTCTATAAAACATGTCTTGAATTAGAATTCACCGGTGAAAACATATTCCTTAATGTCGTAGTTAGTACAAAAATTCGTTTGCTCTAAGAGTCTCGCAAATATTTTGTACACGGTTTGCTCGGGTGAAACCAATCTGTTTGCTACCAATCTCGACGAGGTCACTCTAGTAACTCATAATTAAAATTCCGCGGTGCGTTTGCTTCAATTAGCCAACAAATAAGGCTTTAGAGAGTAGTACTGCCCTGATCCTGTGAAAAGGGCGAACGCAATATTTGCCCGCACATTCAATCAGGCGCTTTTCAATGTACAAAAAAATTCGGAAACCAAAAAAATGTTAAAAAGATAATACAATGAAATAAATTATTAAGATAAAACCAAAAATGTTCATAAAAAATAAATAAAAGAATAATAGATAAATAAATAAAAAAATAATTTGGATAAGACGTATGAAAATAATAAGGAAAAAGCAACGTTGCATGTTCGCTCGGTGGCGGCAGTGTGTAAGCGACGCGACGTTGCCAATATTCGCTTTGCGTTTTTTCATATTGGTTTGGCTAAGCATGTTGTTTGAGTCACAGAATAGGCGCAAAACAGTGCTTCAAAAAGTCGTACTCGTTCGCTTCGCACGTATAATACCTATATTAAGTTAAAAGTTATTATTTTCAATCCGTTTTTTGGGAACTTAGTGGCAGGTTGGTTTGATACTTACTTGCTGTTTAGCGAACAAGCATGGGAAATAGGATTTTGGTTGGAATTACTGCATGAAAATTTTTGATATTTAGGCAAGTAGTACTCCAATGTATAGTCTATCATTAGAAAGAAAAAAAAAAGATATCTGAAGGTCAAAGTGGTCCCCAAACATGGATCCGTTATCAAAATAAAAAAGACCGCCATTTTGAAATCTTTAGTTTTCCGACCGATTGATTTCAAAATTGATATCTGAGAATCCGAGTTGTCTCCAAACACGTATCCGTTATCAAAAATGAAAAAAAAACCGCCATTTTGAAATCTTTAGTTTTCTGACCGATTGATTTCAAAATTGATATCTGAGAATCCGAGTTGTCTCCAAACACGTATCCGTTATCAAAAATGAAAAAAATGGCCGCCATTTTGAAATCTTTAGTTTTCCGACCGATTGATTTCAAAATTGATATCTGAGAATCCGAGTTGTCTCCAAACACGTATCCGTTATCAAAAATGAAAAAAATGGCCGCCATTTTGAAATCTTTAGTTTTCCGACCGATTGATTTCAAAATTGATATCTGAGAATCCGAGTTGTCTCCAAACACGTATCCGTTATCAAAAATGAAAAAAATGGCCGCCATTTTGAAATCTTTAGTTTTCCGACCGATTGATTTCAAAATTGATATCTGAGAATCCGAGTTGTCTCCAAACACGTATCCGTTATCAAAAATGACAAAAGTGGCCGCCATTTTGAAATCTTTAGTTTTTGGACCGATTATTTTCAAAACCGATATCCGAGGGTCCGAGAGGTCCCCAAACATAAATCCGTTATCAAAAATGAAAAAAGTGGCCGCCATTTTAAACTCTTTATGTTTTGGGCCAATTATTTTCAAAATCGATATCTGAGGGTCCGAGAGGTCCCCAAAAATAAATCCGTTATCAAAAATGAAAAAAGTGGCCGCCATTTTGAAATCTTTAAGTTTTGGGCCGATTATTTGCAAAATCGATATCTGAGGGTCCGAGTGGTTTTCAAACACAAATCTGCTACCGAAAATGAAAAACTGGCCGCCATTTTGAATTCTTTACTTTCTGGACCAATTGTTTTCAAAATCGATATCTGAGGATCCGTGTGGTCCCCAAACATGAATCCGTTTTTAAAAATGAAAAAAGTGGCCGCCATTTTGAAATTTTTAAGTTTTGGACCGAATATTTCGAAAATCGATATGTGAGGGTCCGAGTGGTCGTGAAACACAAATTTGCTATCGAAAATGAAAAAAATGGCCGCCATTTTGAAATCTTTAGTTTTCCGACCGATTGATTTCAAAATTGATATCCGAGTTGTCTCCAAACACGTATCCGTTATCAAAAATGACAAAAGTGACCGCCATTTTGAAATCTTTAGTTTTTGGACCGATTATTTTCAAAACCGATATCTGAGGGTCCGAGAGGTCCCCAAACATAAATCCGTTATCAAAAATGAAAAAAGTGGCCACCATTTTGAATTTTTTATGTTTTGGGCCAATTATTTTCAAAATCAATATCTGGGGGTCCGAGTGGTTGTCAAACACAAATCTGCTACCGAAAATGTAAAAACTGGCCGCCATTTTGAATTCTTTACTTTCTGGACCAATTGTTTTCAAAATTGATATCTGAGGATCCGAGTGGTCCTCAAACATGAATCCGTTTTTAAAAATGAAAAAAGTGGCCGCCATTTTGAAATCTTTAAGTTTTGGACCGATTATTTTTAAAATCGATATCTGAGGGTCCGAGTGGTCGTCAAATACAAATCTGCTATCGAAAATAAAAAAAACTGGCCGCCATTCTGAATTCTTTACTTTTTGGACCGATTGTTTTCAAACTCGATATCTTACGATCCGAGTGGTTCCCAAACACGTATCCGTTATACAAAATAGAAAAGTGACCACCATTTTGAAATGTTTAGTTTTTGAACAGATTGTTTTCAAAATCGATATCTGATCTGGCGGCCACTTTTTCCATTTTTGATAACGGGTTCGTGTTTGGGGACCACACGGATCCTCCGATATCGATTTTGAAAGCTATCAATCTAAAAACTAAAGATTTCAAAATGGCGGGCACTTTTTTAATTTTTGATAACGGATTTATGTTTGGGGACCACTCGAACCCTCAGATATCGATTTTGAAAACAATCAGTTCAAAAACTACAGATTTCAAAATGGCGGTGACTTTTTCCATTTTATATAACGGATACGTGTTTGGGAACCACTCGGATCATCAGATATCGATTTTGAAAACAATCGGTCCAAAAACAAAAGTTTTCAAAATGGCGGCCACTTTTTTCATTTTTAAAAATGGATTCATGTTTAGGGACCACTCGGATCCTCAGATATCGAATTTTAAAACAATCGGTCCAAAAACTAAAGATTTCAAAATGGCGGCCACTTTTTTCATTTTGGATAACGGATTCATGTTTGCGGACCACTCGGACCCTCAGATATCGATTTTGAAATCAATCGGTTCAAAAACTAGAGATTTCAAAATGGCGGTCACTTTTTCCATTTTATATAACGGATACGTGTTTGGGAATCACTCGGATCGTCAGATATCGATTTTGAAAACAATTGGTCCAAAAACAAAGGCTTTTTTCATTTTTAAAAACGGATTCATGTTTGGAGACCACTTGGATCCTCAGATATCGAATTTGGAAACAATCGGTTCAAAAAGTAAAGAATTCAAAATGGCGGCCAGTTTTTTTTATTTTCGATAGCAGATTTGTGTTTGACGACCACTCGGACCCTCAGATATCGATTTTGAAAATAGTCGTTTCAAAACTTAAAGAATTCAAAATGGCGGCCACCTTTTTCATTTTTGATAACGGATACGTGTTTGGGAACCACTCGGATCATCAGATATCGATTTTGAAAACAATCGGTCCAAAAACAAAAGTTTTCAAAATGGCGGCCACTTTTTTCATTTTTAAAAACGGATTCATGTTTAGGGACCACTCGGATCCTCAGATATCGAATTTTAAAACAATCGGTCCAAAAACTAAAGATTTCAAAATGGCGGCCACTTTTTTCATTTTGGATAACGGATTCATGTTTGCGGACCACTCGGACCCTCAGATATCGATTTTGAAATCAATCGGTTCAAAAACTAGAGATTTCAAAATGGCGGTGACTTTTTCCATTTTATATAACGGATACGTGTTTGGGAACCACTCGGATCATCAGATATCGATTTTGAAAACAATCGGTCCAAAAACAAAAGTTTTCAAAATGGCGGCCACTTTTTTCATTTTTAAAAACGGATTCATGTTTAGGGACCACTCGGATCCTCAGATATCGAATTTTAAATCAATCGGTCCAAAAACTAAAGATTTCAAAATGGCGGCCACTTTTTTCATTTTGGATAACGGATTCATGTTTGCGGACCACTCGGACCCTCAGATATCGATTTTGAAATCAATCGGTTCAGAAACTAGAGATTTCAAAATGGCGGTCACTTTTTCCATTTTATATAACGGATACGTGTTTGGGAATCACTCGGATCGTCAGATATCGATTTTGAAAACAATTGGTCCAAAAACAAAGGTTTTCAAAATGGCGGCCACTTTTTTCATTTTTAAAAACGGATTCATGTTTGTAGACCACTTGTTTCCTCAGATATCGAATTTGGAAACAATCGGTTCAAAAAGTAAAGAATTCAAAATGGCGGCCAGTTTTTTTTATTTTCGATAGCAGATTTGTGTTTGACGACCACTCGGACCCTCAGATATCGATTTTGAAAATAGTCGTTTCAAAACTTAAAGAATTCAAAATGGCGGCCACCTTTTTCATTTTTGATAACGGATTTATGTTTGGGGACCTCTCGGACCCTCAGATATCGGTTTTGAAAATAATCATTGGAAAAACTATACCTTATTCTGTACCTTTCCCGCACACGTTCAAGTTTTACTTTATTCTGCAATAATAATTTACGTTGCGACTAGACAGACCCTGGACACCGCAATTTTCTGGGATAATAAGTAGCCTGTTTTAATCTAGGGTACCAACTGTCTTCGTTCCAAATTTCATGCAGAAGCATTTCATCTAAGTCCTCTAGGTTGGCATGGCAACGCATCTGCAATCCCTCCGGGGTTGCGGGTGTCTATGGGCAGTGGTGATCGCTTACCATCAGGTGACCCACTTGCTCGTTTACCTTCCTATTCACATATAAAAAAGAAAAAAAAAAGAAGAAACAAACATACTTACACACTCACTCACATCGTCACAAACTTTCTCATGTATAATATCACATACATACATACATAAATAACGTCTCTATCCCTTGCGGAGCAGACAGAGCCCAAGGTAACAAGACTTTAAGGCCACGTTACGAATGCCGAAATGTTACAATTTTTATTATTTTTGCGAAATCTGATTTGAACATTATGCTGTGTGTGTAAGGCAATCGGAAAACTGAAACAAGCGCCATCTACTAACATCACAGTGCAATATTTCAATCCATCAGCCCGCGCCCGTTCGCATCGAGTTCACACGTCGATTATTTAACAGATGTCGCGTTGATCGGACTGCTTGCCACGTCACAAACGGGCAAGGTCATTTGCCTATCCCTTCGCCTTAAGAGAAAATAAACGTCTTAAACGTTGATCATAAAAGTACTAAAAGTGACGACTCGAAAGACTCTTTACAATTCTCAAAGTCGGTTTGAGATTGAAGACTGTTTTCAGCGTCAAAATATTAAACAATAAAATTTGAATAAAGCTTTACAGCTTCGCTTTCTTTTGCTTTTGCACAACATTTTTGTTAAAAAAAAATATGATGCAGCAGAGAGCAGAGTTTGATTTTGAATTTCGAGTGACGTCGTCAACGTGACGTTAGTGACTTCCGGTACAGTTTATCGATATCGATAGAATTGCACGAAACCAGCCTGACCTTTATGAAGTCGTGATGCCGTTGCCTTCGGCTCAACATTTACTATTTTGACACCTACACACTAAATATAACTAACTGATTGCAAAATATTCTGTAACCAAATCTAGAATACTAATATTTAAGTTTAGTCTAAACTGGGAATTAGTTGAGGCTGCCAGAAAGAGACGGAGTGAGGAAAAGAGGCAAAGAGTTAAAATATATTAGGGAACATTTAGTTAGGCACAATCATGCAAGAATTGCTTGCAAGTTTCATAACATTGCGGGTTGCCGGGGTAAACCGAATGCAACCGATCTGTCAAACTTCGCAATGTAACTATAATGGCATACAATTCTTGCATGCGTCTAAACTGGCTTTAAGTAGGTGCATGCATATAATTAGATACATATTTCTGACAAAAAAAGATGCGTTTTCATTGGAGCTACTTACAGATACGGTGCCAGGTCTAGAATAGAAGGCTAGGATAGAATATCTCATGTATTATGTAACTGGAGTCTGGAGGCACGGCAGTGCCCCCGCCAAGACGAGCAAAAAAGCGGCACGGCCGTACCATCCTTTCCTCGATTGTTTTTACAATTAAAGTACCTACTAGTTATTTCCTGTTCGTATTAGTAGGTATTAGATTATTTATAGCCCAGCTTGTACTTATCATACTTTTTCATGTACGTACAGATAGGTACTCGTAATGTTATAAAAAATATTTAGTGGTAGGAAAAGCAATTAATTTTTTGTCTACTCTGAGTTTTTAGCGTTTATAAGAACTGATTTGCAATACAGCTGGAACGCTACAAGGATATGGGTTAGTCAGGTTAGTGAAATACCACTTGGGACAGTGATAATGTGGCCGCGGTGAAATGCTGCTAAAATATTTACTATGACTTTTAAAACTATTATTTATTTCCATGTGTTTTTGTCAGGAAAATATTGTTTCTTACTAGTTTTTGCACGTGACTAACAAAGATTTGAAAAAGATTAAAGATTAAATTATTTTTCTCACACTTATCCCGTTTCTCTATTCTTAGGAACCTTCTACGAACTTTAACAAATAGGTTCAATAAAATTATTTTATGAAAAAAAAAAACAAAAAAACAATGTAAATAGGTACTTAAATTAAGAAAATAATCGATATGGTCTGCCCTTACTAAAGTTTTGCGCTTGACAAAGCATTTAGTCATCAATTTTTATTTGCATAGATTAGTAGAAAGTTTTCAACGAAAACTAAGTTTAAACCACCGTATAAAACACCGTACCGATAGCGTATACAAGCGTTTGAGTTATTTAAAAGGGTTAGTTCGGGCAATGTGGTATTTTTGACAAAGTACTGCAAAAAAACTCCCGTGTTTGTCTTTCTACGCTACTGAATTGATCACGGATATCTATCTAATTTTGACCAACGTCTGCATGCACAATGCGTGTAATGCTGCATTCTATTGCGCCAGATTTATCTTAGTTCTAAATGTATCACTGGCACGAGTCTGCTTTAAGATTTATGAAACTTTGTGTGTAACATATTACTATTGAAATTGAGCCCTTAGTATAGTATAACGAGCTGCAAAACTAGTATAATATTAGTAATGAGGCCTAATTTATCACAAAAGCCGGATAGAGAGGCGTCACTATCAAGTTTCTGGTTCGGTTCGAAAAAATCGCATATCCGGAGCTGTGTGTCAGCACATCCTACTAATATTATAAATGCGAAAGTTTGTGAGTATTTATGGATGTTTGTTACTCTTTCACGCCAAAACGGTCGAACAGATATGGGGCCTTACCATGACGTCTTAATCTTAAAATTCCGACTTAGTTCAACTATTAGCTGTCATTTTTATTATGGATCTCACAGCGAGCGAATCTAAACTGACTCGGAATTGAATCACATTAAGACGTCATGCTAATGCCCCAGGATGGAATTCGGCACAGAGACATACATTCTAGGTCTAGAATTACATATAGGTTCATATTATCCCGGAAAATTGCGTAGCTCCCACGGCTAGCGATAAACAAATTCTTCGCATATGGAGTCGCGGGCAAAAGCTTATAATACATAGGTAAGGTAAAGGTACATACAGTCACGTCTCTTTCCCAAACGGGTAGGCAGAGACTACTATGTACCACTTGCTAACGATCCTGACATACATACATACATATCGTCACGCCTGTTTCCCTCAGGGGTAGGCAGAGACTACTTTGTTCCACTTGCTACGATATACATACATACCTGACATACCTTCACTTTATCCACATTCATCAATCTCTTCATACATGCTCGTTGGTTTCGGGTACTCTTATAACAAACACAACACACTTAGGCCTTGCACAGTCCAGACTCCAGAGTTACAAAATTAAATCGCTAACTCAGGGTTAGCTTTGACAGTTCCAATAAGAGTTTTTAATGATTCACGGTTAAGTTCTTTCGAAATATTATAAACGGGATGTGAACCGCGATTACCTTTATTGAGCTCCCGATATTTCGATACAGTTGCATGTATCAGTCTACCCGTGATCATGATACATGCAACTGTATCGAAATATCGGGAGCTCAATAAAGGTAATCGCGGTTCACATCCTGTTTATAATATTGACAGTTGCATACATTTTGACACTACTTGGCCCCGGGTTAGCATCTAACACGGGGTTAAGTCGCTAACCCTGGTCCGTGCAAGTGGCCCTTAAGCTTATAATAACTATACTTTATGAACCCCTAATCGTAGAGCATATTAGATAGATTCCTATCAAACTGAAAACTTACGACTTTATACGAACGCGTTGCTTTGCAAACATCAGCAATAACAGATGTATCTTTAGCTCCGGAGACGTCCATAACGGAGCCGGAAAATGAGGCGTAGGCAACAATGAGACCAACGATCTGGTGGTGACTGGATGAGAGCAGCACGAGTTCCTTATTGTCATGCTCTGTATCAACTGTCTTCAATAGGGAATATTCATGATTTTTTATTGCTTTCGTTAAAGTTCATTTTGTTCATCAAAGATTCATCAAAGATTTATGTATTTCTAGAAATCAGAATGTTAATATGGCGTTTATATGGACGTAACATTCTCCTAAAAAAATCGTATTTTGTAATTCGTTCAAGATTTGAACTTTATAATACCCCAAGGCAGCAATGCGACCACGGTACCCTTTCGAATTTTACAAATAAGAAAGAAAAAGTCTATTTACGGCAATCACAAAAGTAGTTTAAAAAACAAAACATAAAAAGCTACAGAAAAATAAATTATCACAAAATGGTTCCAACTCAGCATTTACTGGTCTGGTCTCCCTTTGGGCCATCATAAGGACTCCTAAGGGTTGGGGTCATAAGTACTTCAAACAAGAAAATATAGGGCTATAATTTTTTAACATACACGACAGCAATTTCGTCTATAAAGTTTCTTCGGTTGTCTCTTTTATGTTTAATTTCAACACATTAAGAATGAAGGAGTAGTGGTCGTTGCCCAGCAGTGGGCAGCAGTGATGATGAAAGTAAAAATAACCGCTTATCTCTAGTTGTCCTGCTCGCAAAGGATAGTTCGGCTGCGCCCGCGCTGGTAGTTATGCAACGCGGGCTGGAATGCGTACACGGTGTGTTTATCGATAAAATCATTTTGTCATGTCAGTTTTTTTTTAAATCACAATCTCGTGTTCTAACTTATATGCTGCAAGCATATTACGTAACTCGCTCGCGATCACCATCGTCTTCATTTTGACAGTTCATGTATGGGCTGACAATTGGCATCGGAATCAGCTAGCTGTCACATTCATACAAGAACTGTCATAATGAACACGATGGCGATTGCGAGCGAGTTACGTAGAAAGCCTGCTTGTCTGGGAGCAAAGAAAAATCATGCATTGTACCAGTTGCTTCTTGTCCCGCGCAGATGGCAAAATCCCACCGATGGAATTGGCGAAAACTTTATAGACGATGCGGCTGGCAACCCATCACTGTTTTGGTTCCCCTTTCCGCCCACAATCATGCTAAAAGCGGCCTTTAGGTCTTGTGGGAATATAATACTTACATGTTGAAAGCCTTTGTTCAGGGATTACAGGATTCGATAGTGTACCTAATGATGATGAATTAACGCCAGTAATGGCGGCCAAGACGTGAAGGTTTAGAGCAGTCCAGACCACCAGCTTCAAGAGACTGTTGAGTTGATCCGCAGTTTTAATTCAATATTCAGAGCTCCAACCGCAACCGCGTTTTCTTTTGAGTAGTATAAGTGTTTTAACCTCACAGAAACTTACAAGCAAAATTTTATATTAGTTAGTACTCGTAAGTTTAAAGTATTATAGTTTACTAGCTGTTACCAGCGACTTCGTCTGCAAAGAATTCATTTATCGCTATCCCGCGGGAACTACACAATTTTCCGGGATAAAAAGTAGCCTATGTGCAATTCCAGATCCGTTGGGCCGTTCTGGCGTGATTGAGTAACAAACAAACATCCATCCATCCATCCATCCATACTTTCGCATTTATAATATTATTTAGATTGCTAATTTAAAATTTTGCTTAAGTAATTTTCTTTTAACTAAACACGCAAAAAATTTCATGTATTATCTGTTGTCAAATATGATGGGAATACCTGGATGTTTTCCTTGTATATTTATAAGCTATCAAATACTATCTGCGAGTTCAATGTCAAACGTGTGCGTCATATTATCACCATGTTTTGATGAACATCTTTCAAAGAACCGAGTTAGCCCGCTGTTTTTCATCTAGCACAGTTCTTTATAAGGATAATGCTATTGTTAAGGATATTTTTGGAACGATTTTGCTGTGTTGCGTCACCTACATAGTTATTTTTATATTTACTTGTACATATAATTAAATAATTGTGTTTATTATCAATAGTTGAATGTCTATATTAATCAACACAAGTTAACTAACAGACACTTGGAACAACTTACTAGTAAAACAAGTTCTATCCCACATCAACTAGAAAATTAAGTCCACTCAGCTAATAGACTTAGAGCCCACAAGTGCCAGACCTTCGTTATTTTATTAAAGCTGAAAGTTTCTCTGTGTATAGCTCTAACACACGTAAGAACGCCTCGCGACTATGGAGTTTCCATTGTGGTTGCTTGGGCAGATATCAGGTAGTAAAGGTGTATAAAGGAAGCAACCGCAGAAAGTGTCTCGCAAATGGATAACAAGATTTCTAAAGATGTTCTGAAGAACATATAAAAAAATTGACCTTAATACTTTGACGAAAGTAAGGTGCTATTTTATACACCTTTACTACCAGATATCTGCCCAAGCAACCACAATGGAAACTCCATAGTCGCGGGGCGTTCTTACATGTGTTAGAGCTATACACAGAGAAACTTTCAGCTTTAATAAAATAACGAAGGTCTCTGGCACTCGTGGGCTCTTGGGCTATAAGTATCCTAGATACCTACTCATTTTGAAAGACTGGGCTTTACCACGACGTCCTAATTCCGACTCAGTTCAAGTTTTAGCTGTCACTTTTAGTATGAATCTGACAGCGAGCGTATCTAAACTGAATCGCATTAAGACGTCATGGTAAGGCCCCTGCTTATAATTTTTGAGTGTGTGATGTGATGTACCTACAAAAAATGATAGTCTATTTCACCAAACAGGTTCTAACGAACGCTTCTCAGAATTTGTGTGCTAAAATTAGTTATGTTAGTTTTTTGGTAAAGAAAAAAACATACAAGCAAACTTATCTGTGACGAGAAGTAATTCCCCTTTGGATGCCTAGTATATCCATACTAATTCATGGTACCTCAAACTTGAATTTTTAATAATTAATATATTTATATTAGAAAGTAATTTATTAAAACACAAACTATTAAGAACTAAATAACAACGAAGTACATTAAAACTAGGAAAGTTGATTTATAGTAAAGTTGGTAGGTAAGTTAACTTTATTAACACACATTTTTATTACAAGATATGTATATATACATAGACATCACTACATAGTATAAAACAATGTCGATTTCCGCTGTTTGTCTCTATGTATGCTTAGATCTTTAAAACTACGCAACGGATTTTGATGCGGTTTTTTTAATAGATAGAGTCATTCAAGAAAGTTTATATGTATGATTCTACGCAGACGAAGTCGCTGGCAGAAGCTAGTAAAGAGTAAGAGATAAAACGCTAACTACCTATTTCTCTTACTGTTACTTTTCTTTTACATTAACATACGTAGTCGTATAAAACAAATCGAAGAGGTCTAACCCTTCCATTATCCAGTAATAGGTCAGCAGTATATCTGACAGCCTGACAATCGGACAATCGTAGCTAAAAATACGACTCTAAATCGGACCTTGGCCTCATGACAATTATAGATAACCGTTCTGTTTATATTTTGTCGCCAGTTCCGACGAAACACACGCGAAGGTCAGGTTTACACTCGCTACGACACAAGAACCGAGTAATTGCCGATTAGATATTTGACATAATATGTAAGTAGTTACTAATTCTAAGACTGAAAGTCTCAATGACTTGTACATTACTCTATTGCCACGTCTCTATCTCACTCAGCTTGTTAGAAAGGGACATGCTTAAACATATAACCCTTTTTACCGTCGAACGTCAAAAATATGACATAAGTCTAATAAAAACATTTCGTCACTTTGTGTCATAGAAGGAGCTGATTAAATTTATCTATCTACAAGTTTTATGCCACTTTTTTACAACTGACAATCTCTTTGTTCGAGTTATGACCTTATGACGGTCAGTGAGTGTATTTTCGGCTGTACACTTGGCGCCTTTTTCTCTTGCATCTCTTTCTAGCTCGGCTTGTTTAAAAGGGACTTGCACATTAATATTAAGTATATTAGGAAGTCAAGGACGGGGCTTGTCCACATATAATGTCCGTACAAGTGTACTCTAGGTCAGCGTGACAGCTACCATCTGTCAAATGTGGCAGCCAGCTGTCAGATTAGCATATTATTAGCCTTTGTTAATAAAATTAATGCTTGCATAATATTTATGAGTCGTAATTTATTGATGAGATCAAATCATCCTGTCTTATTTTCAACACGTGTGTTTGCCATCAAGAAGTCAAATAAACTGCGTATTAACCATATCGATATCAGTTATGCAAACAGCTTCCCATCCCTACACGCACACATTTGCAGCCGTCACACTGCGCGTGTGTGCGTGCGTGCCACTCCGTAACACGTACGGAACTGGCCGCTTACAACCAATTGAATAAAGCTACATCACACTTATCCGCGACGGGCGAAACTGTGCGCTGTCACGTGCGCAAAGAGTCACTTTTGTTATGACTCAAACTTAGTACAGACTATACGAGTTGCATTGTCTTGTCTATGTAATTTAGAAAAAAAAAAATTTTTGAATGTTTGTTTTTAAACGGTTTATTACTAGATTAAGATAATTGGGAGGCAACTATATTTTTATTGCAGTTTTTGTTTAATTAAATCAGATTTTTGTTACTGGCAGTTTTTTAAGAGTTCTTTGCCAATTAAAGAAACAAGAGGACTTACCATGCGATTATGCGATCTTAATGCGATTCAATTCTGATTCAATTTTACGATCCAACTTTGGTTCGGATATGTATCGCTCTTGGGGTGCGAGTCGGGTTACCTCCACGTGTGAGCTGCGGTTCGTTTTCGGATCCGTCCGGGGGGAAAAGCAGTGCTTGGTCCGGTGCACCCTGGGCAACGGCTAATGATTTCCTGGCAGTATCTGAGGGATATCATTGACCGTTGGCTAAGAGCCCGATAGGAGGGAGGGGGGTCTTTGACCGTGTTACCGTACAACGTTGCCGACATTTTGTCACAAGATTATATAATTAAAATTTTTAAATGATCACAAAATATTTACCTTGCTACTCCGCTACTTACGTGCAAGATAACCAAGCCTGTGCGAAATAAAACCAACCCCGATTCAATAAAATATTTAAAATTTTTAACCCTGACATTGGCGAAGTTGTCGTCGCTATAACGACTTGTAAGGCCAGAAATAAAAGAAGAAGAAGAAGTAGATAATGTATCGCATTCGCATCGCATTAAGACGTCATGGTAGCCCCAGCCAGATAGCTCAGTAGTTGAGACTCTGACTACGAAACAGGAGGTTCCAGGTTCGAATCTCAGTACTTCAGCATGCTATTGCGTGATGAATGGGAAAGTTACGGATATTATATGTATTTTTTATAAGAACATGTACAAGCTTAGATTAGTCAGTTTAGATATTAAAAAGAGTAGGTATTAAGTATACTATAAGTATTAAATTAGAAAAACATCATTTAAAGTAACTGTATGAGGTGTAATTTTGCGAAATAAAGATCTCTTATTCTTATTCTTATGATTATTCTTAAAGTGGTTTAAAAATAGCTTTAAGCCCTTTTACAAGTATATTATACACACATACACATACATACATATCGTCACGCCTCTTTCCCACAGGGGTAGGCAGAGACTACTTTGTTCCACTTGCTACGATCCTGACACACCTCTAAGTACACTACATACTGTATACTAGTATATTATACTACATTTAATTTAGAATGAGAAACCACAATAACATTATATTGCGTCTGGTCCACTATTTCTTACCTAGCAAATAGTACAGTGCAATAGTTTGGCAGCCGCAAAATAAAATTGTTTTAATGTCACTTTATTTGCGTGTCGTCAATTAGTTAGTAGATACAAATTGTTAAGAGATTACAGTCCACGAACCGCAATATAAATGTTGTTGTGATTTCTCATCCTAAATTAAATGGAGTATAGTCGTAACAATTGTGTTTGTCATTCAAACTCATACATTTAATTGTATGTATGACTTATGACGCATATGACTTATTACACACAAATGCTGATGTGATAAAAATCTGGAAATACCACTAATTAGTGCTTAATATTTAACCTTTGTCTAATTGCTTCGTACTTGGTGAGGCTATAAATAAACTTAGCCAAATTACTTAACTGGTAGACACATGAAGAGATGTCCATTATTTATTTTAGGTAATTTAGTTAGTAAGTAAATGCTTTAAGTATTGTACAAATATGAAAAAAACAAACACAATTCACAAAAAAGATCAGATATTACGAGATATTTTTAGGTTTATTTAATTACTAGCTGTTGCCAGCGACTTCGTCTGCAAAGAATTCGTTTATCGCTATCCCGCGGGAACTACGCAATTTTACGGGATAAAAAGTAGCCTATGTGCTATTCCAGACTTTTCTCTATCTATGTGCCGAATTTCATCCAGATCCGTTGGGCCGTTCTGGCGCGATTGAGTAACAAACAAGCATTCATCCATCCATCCATCCATCCATCCATCCATCCATCCATCCATCCATCCATGCATCCATCCATCTATCCATCCATACTTTCGCATTTATAATATTAGTTAGATTTTAGGCATTTTAGTTAGTAAGTAAATGCTTTAGGTATTGTACAAATACGAGTATAAAGAAACAAAACACAAATCACAAAAAAGATCAGACATTACGAGATATTTTTAGGTTTATTTAATTACTGTCATCATCATCTGCCTAGCGTTTTTCCCGGCATTTGCCACGGCTCAGTGAGCCTGGGGTCCGCTGACAACCTAATCCCAAGATTTGGCGCAGGCACTAGTTTTTACAGAAGCGACTGCCATCTGACCTTCCAACCCAGAAGGGTAAAGCCTTATTGGGATTAGTCCGGTCTCACGATGTTTACCTTCACCGAAAAGCTCATGGTAAATTTCATATGTAATTTCGCACATAAATTCCGAAAAAATCAGAGGTGCGAGCCCGAGATTCGAACCCGCGACCCCCTGCTTGAAAAGCCACACCGCCACAGGTCAAACACTAGACTACCACGGCTTTTCGGTGCCTATTCAATACAAACAAACAAACAAACAAATCTTAACCTCTTTACAATATTAGTCAATATATTAGTGTCTATATTTAGACTTAATTTAGCGTAAAGTGGAACTTATCTGAGGCGTAATGTAATGTCGAAATGTATTTCAACAATTTTGTGTGGAAATATCATATGTCACTAAATCATATAATCCACAGAACCTCAACAAATACATTAAAACCTTAAGATTAAACTCATAATAAACGTATTAAACCACGTGTTTTGAATATAAACAAACATACCTAATATATGTTCTTCCTAATATATCCGAGCATTCCGCACGTTGACCTTATGAGTGACGAAATCGCTGTTTGTCAATATGCGGACGGAAATAAGTTTATTTTTATACATACATACATACCTATATCAGAGCGTAAAATAAAAAGACAAAAAAAAAATTATTTATCCTACTAATATTATAAATGCGAAAGTTTGTGACGATGTGAGGATGTGACGATGTGATTGAGATAGCGATAAACATGTCAAATCATTGCTAATTCTACGCGGACGAAGTCGCGGGCAGAAGCTAATTATTAATATAAAGGCCAAGTTTAGCATTATTGTGGGCGTATAGGTGGAAAGGGGAATCAAAATAGTGATGGGTTGCTAGCATCGCCTATAACATGATTCCTGCGATTTTCGCCTTCCCTCGATGGGCTTTTAACCCAATCAAATGAATCGCATTAAGACCTCATGGTAAGGCCCCTAATCATAGTATCAGAATCAGAATCAGAATCATTTATTGTTTAACTGTGTAGGTAGCAGCCATCTAACTAATATTATAAATGCGAAAGTACGGTTGGATGGATGTTTGTTTGTTACTCAATCACGCCAGAACGGCCCAACGAATCTGGATGAAATTCGGCACATAGACAGAGAAAAGTCTGTAATAGCACATAGGCTAATTTCTATCCCGGAAAATTCCCGCGGGATAGCGATAAACGAATTATATGCAGACGAAGTCGCGGGCAACGGCTAGTTTGTTATAATGCACCAAATTTTAAGTTTTCCTACTCATTCTGTCATCATAGTTTCATTTTGGCTGGCCAATAGTGTTTTTGCACTACCTTCTGGCCTTGACCGATCGTGATATATCTTATACAATTGCTATAATCAGCAATTAATAAATATCTCATTATGTACTGAATAGTGGGCGTCGTGAGCTCCGATCACGAGCGAATAAGGATGTCGGGTTAATAAGTTAGATTAATCATTATAAACTCACAGATTAAGTAGGTTATTTTTCTTTTTCTTAGATAAGTAGATTTGCACCACCTGCTCGGATCTGTTCCTTTCTCCAGTCCGTTATGGTTGCCTGGTAGAGTCGCTCTGTGGCAATAAGGCCGCCTATTACCTTATTCTGTATTCCTTTTTTTCTGTTTTGATTGTTATATGTGATGTTCAATAAAAAGTTATTGTATTGTAATGTATTGTAGGTTACTAGCTTTTTCTTCAATGCTGGTCGGGGGGCAAAGAAAACACATGTACAGGTGGCGGCACGTAAGTAAAACGTGGAGGGGATATGCGCAGTATGAAAGACAACATCATTTTCGAACTGCGCATATTCCTTCCACGTTTTACTTACGTCATATTTATTTAAAATATTATTACCGGGACTTAACCGCGTACAAATTGTTTATTTAATTATCTTGACGTTTCAGCCACGTTGCAGTGGCCGTGGTCACGAGCAGACTGCCATGTAGGGTATCACTTTTGTTTAGCTGCGGGAGTTTTTCGAACTACCCGCACTTTGTCATTATTTTGCAACGGCATCATATCAGACCGACACGCAACGCTCACTATGCTCGGTAATAATACTTTAAATAAATATGAGTGAAAATCGCGGTAATTTAAAACATTATAATGTTTTACTTACCTGCCGCCACTGTACCCATTAGCTGCTCCTCTTCCCGCGCAGATGGTAAAAGCCCATCGAGGGAACGGGCGAAAATCTTAGCAATCATGTTATAGGCGATGCTAGCAACCCATCACTATTTTGATTTCCCTTTCCACCTATACGCCCGCAATCATGCTAAACGTGGCCTTTAGGTCGTGTTACCTTAGGCTCTGTCTACCCCGTAAGGAATATAGACGTGATTTGTGCTTGTGTGTATGTAAACAAAACATGTAATGATACGATCGGCGAGGCATTACTGCGCAAGAGTATAATGCCATGCGCATGCGTACTGACATTCCGCGCATGGTGTGGCGAACATCGCAGTTCGAAAGAATTAGATAATTAATACTTAATTACTCTTTAAAGACAAGTTTATATTCTACTAGCGACCCGCCCCGGCTTCGCACGGTATATTATGCATGTATTGTACATATAAACCTTCCTCTTGATTCACTCTATTTATTAAAAAAACCGCATCAAAATCCGTTGCGTAGTTTTAAAGATTTAAGCATACATAGGGACATAGGGACAGAGAAAGCGACTTTGTTTTAAACTATGTAGTGATAGTGATGTAATTATTAAGACGATTCACTTACGTAAGTATAGACCATAAAACCTATTTTAAATCTTTCGTAAACAATGCCTATACCTAACGAAACTATAGAAAAAAAAAGACATCAGAAACCTCAATATCTATCCCCATCCGTATGAGTTTGATGAAAAAAAAAAAATTTGAGTTTCAGTTCTAAGTATGGGGAAAATTTGTTGTTTTTTGTGAGAATCTTAATGTGGTTCACAGAATACATCTACTTAAGTTTCAACAGTAATAGTTCTTCTAGTTTCGAAAAAAAGTGGCTGTGGCATACAGACGGACACAGACATGACGAATCCATAAGGGTTCCGTTTTTTGCCATTTGGCTACGGAACCCTAAAAACTGTAGAAGATACAGAAACGTGTACCAAGTAAAACATACATTATGTAATACGGAATTGTTAGTTATGTGGAAAACCCTCGTAATGCGCCTGCGCATGAGATACGCGCTAGTTGCACGTGGATTTAATTGATATGGTGTAGACATACCAATTATCAATCCTAGGTATTAAATCCAGAGCTATTTCGATCCCACGAGCGATTTTATTAGGGATTTTATTAGGGATGGACGAGTGAGTTAAAAAATTGCACACTTATTTTCAGAAAAATGCCCGAGTATAAGTGCCGGCACGTAAGTCTAGCGATGACCTTGTATGCGCAGAAGTATAAAATACGGTATCCATGGGTGCGCAGATCCACGTAGTGACTCGTCATCGCTAGACTTACGTGCCGGCACGTATACCCGGCTTTAGTAGTCGTGAACCTGTAGCGACACTAGCGGAGAGGAGTGATGTAGCGACGCTAGCGCCACACTAGAGTTAGCGCTAGCTACCCGTGCGTCGCAGTAATTATGTAGCTGTCAACTAGGTGGCGCTAGTGTCGCTACAAACCTTTCAAATCTTCGCGTCTATCTGTTCTGTTCGCTGATGGTTCTTTCTGATTGTTTCAGGATGTCGACCCTGCTCTTTTGGCAGGGCAAAGGCAAGAGCAACGGCGCCCCCAACGGACGCAACTGGATACACGCCCCAGACGCGCTCGTCAAGGGCCATGTCGCCTATTTAGTTAAGGTATGATCTGTCAGCCTGATCAGCATCGGTCCTTCCAAGCTGCAGGCTTATTACTTAACTCGCTCGCAATCGCCATCGTGTTCATTTTGACAGTTCATGTATGAATGTGACAGCTAGCTGATTCCGATGCCAATTGTCAGCCCATACATGAACTGTCAAAATGAACACGATGGCGATCGCGAGCGAGTTACGTAATAAGCCTGCAGCTTGGAAGGACCGATGCTGATCCTTACACCCTTATTCATAAACGCTCTATAGGCTTCTGCTAACTTAGCAATCGTTTGTCCTTATCTGTCAAAGGTAAATGTCAAAGTGCCAGATAAGGACAAACGATTGCTAAGTTAGCAGAGGCCTACAGAGCTTTACCACTGAAAAAAAAGTAAAATAAAACCTCATCGAGGATTAACACAGAAAAATCCGAAAAGTAAAACTACACACTACACACACACATAGGTACATACTATGGCCGGGAATCTAACCCGTATCCCCATCATACCGTGATGCGTGCTACTGTACCGCTACACAACCCATAGCTGGTTCATTACCATGAGTCTATGACGTCCTAATTCCAACTCAGTTCAAGTTTTAGCTATCACTTTTAGTATGAATATGACAGCGAGCGAACCTAAACTGAATCGCATTAAGTCGTCATGGTAAGGCCCCTGGTCTTCCCTGATAGCACACATAACGGAATGATGGGAATCCGTTCGATTCCCGGCCATAGCTTTACTTTTCGGATTTTTCTGTCCAATTTTCAGTGCAGTTAAGAGATAATTTCTAACGGGTAAAACAGTAAAAATAAATACAAAAAATAAAGAACTAAAAGTCTGGTTTCCTTTAACATTAGGTAAGTGTTATTTCTACGATGAAGTTGGTTAAAAAGGCATAGAGTAATTGATATAAAGCACAAAGGACTCATCGCTGCGTGTTATAAATAAACATTCGTTCCATAATTAGACATAATCACTTGTTCTCGTGTGTCTGGGGGCGGAACCAATATTAATGACAATACCGATTACAGCCTGTTTATTGGCGATCATGTTTCTCTTACTGGTGATAGTAAACAATGCATTATTGTACAGTTCTTTTGAAAGTTCTGCGTCATTTTCTGGTATTTCAGACCAAGATAAGACAAAAGTTGTATAGCAAAGCTAAGGAAAATCCTGTCTTCTTGGTCTAGAAATTCTCATGAGTAAATGTAAATATTATTTACTTGTTTTAAATATAATTTCATTCATTTTAATTTTACTTAAGAGGCTGACAACACCTAATTTTGTTGAAATTGATGTTATTTAAGCACTTTTTTAAGAAAAACTACACACAATAAAAATCCAAAAAAATATGTATGTCAATTTTCATCATATTTCAAAAACGCTGGACGGACTCGATACATAATTGAACAAAATCGGCTCGATAGAAAATAATTGCAAAGATTGGTCTTAAAATCATCATTAAACGGTTCTATGTCTTTATTTTTTCAAAGTATGGGTCTACAGTTAAAAACATGAAGTCAACATATTCAATACCTACACGGCTAACGAGTCATATTTCACAAAAAATCTATACTTTTTTTTAATTCTTATTATTTGTGTCTTATTTGCAAGATTTTAGACGCGCGCCAAGCTGCCGAAATAGTTTCTTCTCCTTCACTAACAGGCATGCGATCCGTATGTGTGAAGAGTGGCGCTGCTCAAGGTCATTTGCTGTTGACAGCGCCTTAAGTAACGGATACTTTTTGTTTTGCTTCTCATAAAATTTTTGGCTGCGCCGATTTTTATGATCTTTGATTTGTTGGATTTCTCACGCAACGCCATCTCTGATGTCGTCACAGAAACTGATACAAAGGTGAATAGTTCATAAATTGTATGACATACCCTTAAGGGATAAAGATATGATTTATGTAAGTATGTATGAAACTATTTTAGTTATTGTCTCTATGGCTAATAATACCTGCAAATGCATGTTATGCATATCCGGAACCCCACGAAATGCAGCAACCCGTTAATTATGAAACAATAGCGAACACGAAATGATAATTAGTTTTTCGGAATTAGCATACAAACGAACAAGGCCAGGGGTCGTGTGAATAGCGTGCCGCTTGACTGGCGCCAGTAGCGCCACAAACTTGAATGACCCCGTGGCCAAAATGTGAACTATTCGTACCTATGCAAGTCTCAAAATTGTTTTGGAATAGGTAATTTAGAAGATGGTTGGGTTAGCGGGTTTTAACACCCCTGTAGATTTTGTGCCTTTAGCTTAGCGACAAATATTCGCATAGTAACATGGTCACGTGACAGTTGGTAACAGATAGAAAAAATCGAAAGCTTACTCACCTGCTATGGGTGGTTTAGGGGTATATATAGCACGCGTCACGGAATGACGAGGACCCGGGTTCGATTCCCGGCCATAGTTTTACTTTTCGGATTTTTCTATGTGTTCTAATTTTCAGTGTCGTTTAGAAATTACAAGATTTTAACTCCAACCCATCTCCATTCCAGTTCCTAGGCTGCACTCAAGTGGAACAGCCCAAAGGCATCGAGGTGGTGAAGGAAGCCATCAAGAAGCTGCAGTTCACGCAACAGCTGAAGAAGTCGGAGACCAAAGATGCAGCCAAGTGCAAGAAAGTCGAAATCACTATATCAGTCGACGGAGTCGCTATACAGGTGTGTTTCTGATAATACAAGCTGATATCTTAAGGGGACACCAGCCTCCAAACTAGCGCCACTTCTTCTTCTTCTTCACTTATACCTATCTCCTAAATTAGATCAATGTAACTATTATTATAAATGCGAAAGTATGGCTGGATGGATGGATGACATGGATGTTTGTTTGTGACGCAATCACGTCAGAACGGCCCAACGAATCTGGATGAAATTCCGCACATAGCTAGAGAAAAGTCTGGAATAGCACATAGGCTACTTTCTATACTTACCGGAAAATTCCCGCGGGATAGCGACAAACGAATTCTTTGCAGAAGAACTCGCGGGCAACAGCTAGTATTCAATAATTTCCGAAGGTTAGATACTAGGGAAACACCTTATAATATACACACCTTATAGTATTAAATCAGTGTATACAATTTGTCGTTCCGTAGTTGTCCCAGAAACATGCACAACAAAAAGCGGCCGTTTTAGGTTTGTGCAAGTATTTTGGGACAACTACAGAACGACCAATTGTATACACTGATTTAATATACATTATAGGTGTTTCCCTAGTATCTAACCTTCGGAAATTGTTGAAAATTGATCTAATTTAGGAGATATAAGAACATTTCCGAAGCGGCGCTAGTTGCTAGTTTCGCGGCTGGTGTCGTCTTAAGGTCGCGGGGTTCCACAAGAGCGGTCTTTATAATAAGTGATATTGATTTATCTACGTTTTAACCTAACCCATTTACCTAAAAAAAAACACACCACACGCTAAACAAGCTAGGTAATTAAAACAATAATCATACACATGCGGCAATTAAGATGGTACCGAAGCACAGAATTGATGGCAATCAGCATAACGGATTCTGACATAATATAACGTATCGAGTGCATTGGATAGAGCGCTATTTCATAGACACAGGATATAGTAATAGATTTTAATTAAATTAATTAATTAGGTACAGACATCACAGGCCCACACAATGCATTAAATACAAACACATAAAAATACATACATACATATCGTCACGCCTCTTTCCCACAGGGGCAGGCAGAGAAAATACATCACTACATAAAACAAAGTTGACTGAAATTTGGTAGGTATGTTACCGCTGAATTTCTAAAATAAATAACACAGAATGCTTCTTATTATCGGATCGGTGTATGTTAGAAGGCACGATAAAGCACCGGCTATCCACATACGCAACGCCCTGGACCTGCAGCGTATCGTTGCGGCGCCCGACGGTGACCCGGGACATGGGTACGAGTCCCCTGTCGTTGCCGCCCACTCTGAGCTGGACGGCCGTCAAACGGACGGCATATCTACTATGCCCCCCGGAAACTCGCAATCGCCGGAACTCATCTCTGAGATGCGGGTTGAGGATGGCGTCGCGTCGGACGACGAGTAGGGGCCCCCTTTCACTTGCTTTTATGCTTCCGTCGTTGGTGTTGCGAGTAATGTGTATGAGCTTCACTTTGTTTAGTGTTTATCTTAATTCCTACACCAATGCACACTTCACTACACTTACTCATCCATTTTACTCTACACGTTGCTACTATTGTGCTGCTCTGGGGAGTGCTCGACAGCGGCAAGATTCTGCGGAACCCCACATAGGTCACGCTATTCCGCCATGGCCGGATTAGACATCGGTTCCGAAGTAGATAAATCTTTTATAGCAAATTGTCATGCTGTTGAATTCCCAGAGTGTTGTAAAACAATAATAAGTTCTCAGTTCTCTGTCAAAGTCCTCTCGCTTAACATTAGGAGTCTTCAACGAAATTTTGAGCAGTTTTTGGTGACTTTTCTTCGGCTCGGTATTGACTTCGACGTGGTGATTTTGACCGAATGCTGGCTAAGGGATGGCACCCCCATTGGACAGATGGACGGTTATTCTTCATACCGCACCATGAGATCACACAATCAGGCGAGTGGGGTGGTAGCTTATGTTAGGAGCGGCTTAAATGCCACCGTCACTGAGCCTCTTATTCAGGACGCGGACAGTCTATTTGTCTCGGTTTCTGGGCGTTTTTCTTTGCTGGGAATTTATCGATCGCCCTCTTTTGCCAATTCAAACCCTTTTATAAACTCATTAGAGTCTTTTGTTCAGAGCTATTCCCATAACACGGAATGTTTCCTTGTGACGGGCGATATAAATATCGACATTGCTGGTTCGGATCCCTGTGCCAATGAATATTTATGTGTAATGGCAAGTCTTGGTCTTGACGGTGTAGTAAATAGACCCACTAGGGGCGGGGCCTGTTTGGATCATATCTTTGTCCGCTCTTCTGGTCCATCTGCATCTGTTGTCTGTAGTTCTGACATAACTGACCATGATTTGGTAATGGCGGGCGTCGGCGTTTCCGATGGAGCGGGGCCCTCGAAGCCTTCCAAGGTTATCCTGAAGCACGATTTTAAAGGTATTACTGCAGAGCTGGAGCGAGAGGACAAATAAATTGTATGAAAGTACCCCGAATCCGGTTGCCACGTGACAGGCCTAGCCTAGTGTGGAACCATCAGTAAGCTCGTTTTGTAAACATTTCTTCTTTTGAATAAACTATTTTTATTTTTATTTTTTATTTATTCTCGAAAATTAAAGAAATTCTGAATTACACAAGATAATCAGATAATCATAAATACTTGCCGTTAACAATACTTACTTAGTTCGTTTGTTGTTAATTCGTTGCAAAGTTAATTTCCTCGTCGATATTTCCTCTGATTGTTTGATTGTGAAACAATTAGCTGTGAATCTAACGCGGCGAAGGATGAATTTGTTATATAATTGTCCAATTAATACCGTAAAACGTTCATTAATTGACATTAATTTGATTCAAATGATGTTACACGAAAGGATGCAGGGGTCCGATTTATGAAAGCACATGTGTGAAAATACCACTCGAAAGTGGTGAAAATTTGTGCTGAATTTGAAATACGAGCAGCTTAGAAGGAACTTACGGCTATCATTAATCATGTGGACTAGACAAAAAATTGATTAGAGCCGTAGTTTTGAAGATATAAACAGATTTATACCACTATCGAGTGGTACTGGTCAAACAAAAAATTGTTACTTCGTTTATTTTCTATAGTCCGTATTATACATACAACAAAGTGGAGTTGTTTACTCGTACATACGTACACCAATTTTATTATAACCCAACTGCACCGATTTTTACGACCGTTGATTTGTCTCCACTCCACCCCGGACAATTAATATAAAATAAGAAAAATATTAAGGACCCTGTTTCACCACTGTCTGTTAAGTTCCAGTAATCTTAAGTGTCAGTTGTCTATGATGACGTCACTGTCTGTAGCACCATTTTTATACGTTAAGCCGGTGTGGACAATATCGATTTTATAGCAATTAAGTTGCCCCAAAATTATTAAAGTTATCCCGCTTAACGGTAGTTTTGGTGTTACGAGCTAAGTACCCACCTATTCCTAATTATCTTTAGTCGGAACTTCAGCCTATTTAGACTAAAATAAGATAGTCCGCGCCCATTGGTTACTTAAATCAAAAGTGAAATGTGCGAATGACCTTCTAATCTCAATCTAGAATCTGAATCTAGCACCGAAATAGCTCCAATCGTTGGCAGAGTACTAACGTAACAATGAAGAGTGACCTTGCCTCACGCACTCACGTGAAGCTATTTAGTCATTTTGATACGCTGTGGTTAAATTTTTAACTCTATTTCTATCTCTACGACCTAGCCTAGTGATTAGAGTAGGTTTAAGATTAAAATCCCGGGCTCGATCCCCGGTAGGGGCAAATATATGTATATACTGTTACAATTCTAGTCTACTTAAGTAGGATTTGAGGCTCAGCCCCGCTAGGCACGAAAGCACGCGAGAGTCGCGTCGTGCGCGAGATAGATTACCTATCTTACCTACCCGTCTCTTTCTAGAACGAACAGTAAGAAAAAGACGGGCAATTATATCTCGCGCGCCACGCGACTCTTGTGCGCTCTCGTGCTAGACGTGCTGCTAGAGGCTCTTTATCGTAATTTACCGCCGAAAATTTGACAAGTTGTCAAAGACACATTCTAACCTCTCTGTGTCTTTTTTTTCAGGAGCCACGGTCAAATAACATAATGTACCAGTTCCCGCTCCACCGGATATCCTACTGCGCGGATGACAAAGGCGCCAAAAAATACTTCTCCTTCATTGCTAAAGGTGGCAGCACTGAGAGCGGCCATGATGAAAAGCACTCGTGCTTCGTGTTCATATCGACGAAGCTGGCTTCTGAGATCACGCTGACCATCGGGCAAGCCTTCGACTTGGCTTACAGGTGGGTGTTTAAAAAAAATGGTGTGACGTCATAAGTAGTGACGTGACATGGTCCGCGTTACCGGTTTTTGCAGTTGCGTTTTTTTTTGTTTTTCACGTTTTAAAATCGAATCAGATGGGTACATTTCTAATACAAATACGAATAAGTGAAAGTGAAAAGTGAATGAGTTTGATTTTGTTACTAGGATTTAATTTATCTACTTGTATTAATCCTGTTTTTATTTAATTACAGGCGGTTCATGAACGACAATGGCAAATACATCGAGATGCAGAAGCTTTCGTTACAGAACAAGAAATTGGAACTGCAGATGAATGCGTACAAAAATCGCTTACAGGTAAGTAATTAATATGTTTTTTATTGTAGTAACATAATAAAATAAGGATCTAACGATAATCTTAAAGATAACTATCACTAATTTTAGGACTTACTTTATTTAAATTAGGCGTATAATCAGAACAATTTGGGGATTTCATATCTCATAAAAACCGGTAAGCAACCAAATTTTTGCGAAAACTTACACAAGAATTTTGTGACGAGACATTTCCAGTTTACCGGGAATATCCTGTTTGCTTGCCGTGTGAATGATTGAACTTCAAATTTATATGCCAATGAATTATTTTGTAGATTCCCTATTTTTTATTTGTTTAATTGCTTATGATTTGTTTAACTAACGAAACTACAGTTTTATTCTATTTCCGTTTCAGGAGCTATCAAAAATCACGTACAAAGACGATCTATCGGCGTACCTCGCGCGCAACAACATCACAGACATAGCAGAGTTCAAAGCGCCATCGGACCTGGAGAAACAGATCGCCTCTCTCACTCTCGCAAATGGTTTCAGCGCCATGAACGGCTCCAAGACGCCGGAGAACGGGAATGGAAACGGCAATGGTAATTTTTTAAGACAGTCTTTGGCTTGAACTTGGCCACCTAATAATATTGATTGATATACGGTTTAAAAGGGCGCGGATCAGAATGTATAGTTTAAAATGTATAATATGTAGGTTAAAATGCATAATGGTTCAAAATATATAATGCCATTTTCTGTGAAACTACTAGCTAGATGTACTTTTTTGTTAGTGTAATAATTATAGATTGGTTTAGGTTAGGTTTAGTTTATAACAAATTTGTTAATTTGCAATTTTCTGAGAAAATCGCATTATATATTTTGAACCAATATTTATTTTAACCCATCCATTATACAATTTAAACTTTATGTATTTTAATACGTACCCCTAAGAAAATGGGTTTAACAAGGCAAAATATATGAAACAGAAAAGATGGGCATTTTCCACCGTTATGAAATTGAATTACTGTCCCATGGTAAACTTATTACTTTTGGAAGACGATTATACCCAGCAGTGGCAGCTATACTCTTTAAATGATGAAATGAAATGAAATGATTTATTTTCCAGACCAGGTCCAATAAATGTACAATAAATGAAAATAAAAATAAAACCAAAATTAAAAATTAGACATAAATGAAATATTAATCTGTCGGGCAACATCGCGGGTTACCCCGCTTCCGCGATGACTGGCTTATGGCAGGTCCTCCAGCGCTCAAAAATATATAAATGATGCTGGTAATAAGTTTCACAGCTTTTGAACTCTACGTTTCTTTTATTTTCAGGTCAAGACGCACTGTCACACAACTCATCGACAGACACGTTTAACTCTAGCAATGACAACAATTTGCTTCTGTCTACTCCGCCACCACAGCACAACGGAAAACTTTTTGGCACTGGGTGAGTTATAAAGTATTTTTTTTTTGCCGAGATAAAACAGGAAAATCTAAACAAATGATATAATTCAGAGGCAGATTCGCGATCTGCGCTAAACTTAGGTTGAAGAGGTCAATATCTAGGTTGAGTTACAGCTTTTAACATTTTTGTTTATATAGTATTTGATTTTTAATGTTGCTGTTATTTTAGGAAGCTGCTTGGCGACCTCTCCGGTAAGAACCCAGTTGTCGGCACCAAACTCGAAGGGCTTTTACTCAACTCTGATTCGGACAGCGGTAAGAAAGTTCAATACTTTAGGTACTAATGAATAATGTTAATGATATCATTGAACTCAGTTTATCGTATTTTCTGTGAATAAAGAGCCAAAACCGTTATGCGAGTAAATCATATCCCTCTCATTTATCTTGCTTAACCACGAAATAGGTTGTAGCAAGACTTTCCTAGTTACCTAGCTAACTTAGCTACATCTATTCCCAATAGATGTATGTATTAACTAAACAACTGGTGTAACCAAATACTACTGTACTATTTATTTTTATTTTATTTTATTTTAAGCCTTTTTATTCCGAATTCGCTATAATTTCAGTAAGTACATGTTGTTGTTATTGTCGTTTATTTATTAAATTGTCGCGTAATTCGGCGTGCCTCATGGCATAGGCCTCCTCCGTGTATTGGAGGGTTTGGGCTATAGTTCCCACGCGCGCCCAGTGCGGATTGGGAACTTAACACACACAATTGAATTTCTTCGCAGATGTGTGCAGGTTTCCTCACGATGTTTTCCTTCACCGAAAAGCTCATGGCAAATTACAAATGTAATTTTCGCACATAAATTCCGAAAAACTCAGAGGTGCGAGCCCGGGATTTGAACCCACGACGCTCTGCTTGAGAGGCCACAGGTCAAACCACTAGGCTACCACGGCTTTTTTTCTTGTACTATGAATACTACCAAATAATACTGCTTTCAACAAATAAATTATTCTTATTCTTACAAATTGAACTTTCAGACTTTGACCCGCGTGCATTTGAAGCTGAGCCGGCGCCGCGCTACTCTGCGCCCGTTGAGCAAGCTGTCACCCCCACGCCGCCGCTGTGTGAGTTTTAAAATACTTATTACTATATATTTTAATAAATAAACAATACAAAGTAGTCTCTGCCTACCCCTGTGAAAAAGAGGCGTGACGGTATGTATGTATGTAACAATATATCTTCCTTAATTATAAACTCTCTCGTGAAATTCTGTGAGGATTAACGTAATAAGTACTACAATATTTCCTTTTGTTTTTCAGTGGCGCCTCCACCCAAAGCGTCGAAACGCCAAAACACGCCGCAGCAACCGCAACAATCACACTCACCACACCACACCCAACACCCAGTCCAGAACGGGAGCGATCTCTTCGGCTCTACCCCTTTCTCGGTCCCCCAAACCTACAGCCCCCAAATAACGTCCCCCTTTGCCCAAACAGCCAAAACCAACCAACCCAACTATGACATTAGCGATTTTAATCTCCAAACATCGGTTTTTAACAACACTACATCGTTTACAAACGGCCTGAGCGGCTATGATGCGTTTGACACGCAGAAAAATAACAACATCTTTGGCAATGGGTTCGGAAACACTTTCAATGGATTTGGAAATCTGAGCGAGAAGCAGACGGTGGAGTTGGACAGCAATTTCAACGGGTTCCTAGACAAGACTATTTCAGAGATGAAGGTATTTATTTTACTAAAGCTTAAGCTTTTGTTTCCACATTTTTAAGTCCTATGTACCTAACCGCCCTGAATATTTAAGTAAATATTTTGAAAAAAAAAACATTATCTAAGACTAAATTAATATTGCCTTGTTCGCTATCCGACTAAGTTAAATATTTGGTTTATTTTACACAGCTCGACGATTGGTGAGTTGCTAATTAATCAAATAATTAATAAAAAATGATTTGAAACTTGTCACTTGTCACACCCCGGTGCTTCTTGAAATAGTCGAAAATCGATTTGAATTATTTAGAGCGTTTGCAGAAATGATGACTTAACAAAAAACCGATCTGAAACTAATTAATTTGTTTTGTTAAGATGGATAGGTAACTAAATTATGTAAATAATTTTACAAAAAAATATTTGCAGTTCAAGCAGAAAAAATATATTTTTAAATGGTGTAATAGTTGGGGAGAGGCCTTTGCTCAGCAGTGGGACACAATAGGCTGATAATAATAATAATAATAGTAATATAAACGTCACAGACCGTAATTGTTTTTTTTTTCTTTTTTCCAGGATGGCTTCAGCAGAGGGATCGCATTTGGAAACGATGATTTTTCAATAGACAACCTCGATCCTCTAAAGAAAAATTAAGTTAGTTATTTTAAGAATTAAATAAAATAGATGAAATTATAGTTAATTAATTGCTTTCTTCCACACAAAACTGTAGCTCGTAAATACAAGTTTACAAAAAAAAAGCATTGTGTGGATTTAAACGATGATTCAAAACTGTACGAAATCAATAAGTAGTTATGTATTGCCATGTTATTGGTTTGTATTCAAGAACCTTATCCTGATAGTGGCAACGTTTATTATTAATTACAAATGAATGCTATTTAATAAATACCATATAAAACTTTTCTAAGAAGAATCTCAAAACCGGTAATGTGTCAAGACATTACTATTTTTATTAAAAAAAAATTAGAATAAATTTGGTGATATATTTTAGAATTAAAGTGGAAGATTACGCTCAATGTCATTCCAAAAGTGCCTTACATATGGTAATAACGTTGAATAATTATACGATATTGATAAAGTTTTTGTTTGATCTTGATTCGTCATGCATGTGATTTCACCAATAAATTTTTAACTAAAATATATTTTGGTAGAAATTGCTGCTTTAACTGTGAAGTCAGTATTTTAACCGATGATAGGACCAAATTACCCTGTTCGAATTAAATTTGAAGATCGCCTCAAATTATTCTGTGATAATTCTTTTCAAAGTTGAGGGTCTTCAAAATGTATATGTAATAAAAAAACGTCCAAACATGACTGAATTTTATTGGAGGAAATAATATCATCGCTTGTAACCAGATGTAAATAAATAATATAATTTAAGGTCATTTATATACATTTTTATTAGTTTACGGATGACATTGTAGCTTTAAGTGTCAACATTCCATAAACTTTTTAATTATTAACGTATTATGTAACTTTTTACTCCTGATAAATATATACAAAATAATGTTATTAATAGATGTATATAATGTGCCCGTAATAAACTGTTGTATCGCATTGTCTCATTAGTGGATTATTATTTTAAGTATTGTGTACACTAATTTAATTTTAAGGCCAAAAGAATACATATTGTGTATTTTTAATAATAAAATTTACGTTTATAATGTGTTGTTTTAATTACATTGTTAATAGTTACACTCAAAACCTGTAGCACTTCTAATAATAATGGCTATGCTATATTATAACATAACTAGTGTCGCCCCTGCAGACGATTTCACCATCCCTTTACTTGTAAATTATTTTATTTTATTAAAAAATATTCTTCATTTATATTATTAAGGGAATCAACTAGTTTTCATAATTTCAACTTTATAATTTCAAATGTTTAGGCGTTGAGAGCGCTTTTTTATGTAAGGCCCTATTAATAAAACGACATTGGGGTCACAAACTAACTAAAGTACAGTCAAGCCATTCGATTCCTGACCCACCGTAGAATTTTCTCACAATTATAAGTGTTATAATTATAACCGATGCCGTGTCACTATAACACACTATTAACAAATAAGAATTGGTGCCACTTTCTTAGTGTCCATTTTCCTAGCGGGTAGAAAGAAAGGGGTATACTTTTTAGGTTTGCCAGTGGTGTATGGGTAGCTTGTCTGTTTTTGAAAGTTAAAATTTCCAATTGCAAGCTTCCCAACTTTTAAACTGTTTTATTTTTTCATTCTACAACACACAAGCATTAAATTTACTCTGGCTTTTTATAAATAATCAACCAATTAAAAAAAACAATACTTAGTCGTTTTAGAAAACTACTAACGTTTGCTTCATATATCGTGTAGAAAACCGGTATTACCGGTAATAACGGTATGTCACCCAAAACTAACCAGACGTCGCTTCACTAGAACTGTCACTGCTTGTTGCTGTCGCAAGCGAACTTGCGACGCGAATATCGAGAATTTTCATAAAACGAGAGCGTTTTTTGTGAAAATTATGTTCATTCTATAATCTTAATTTGATATAACGCTATACCGTTACAGTATTTGAAGTGATCTCTCAGTATTAAAGCAAAATGGTGGACCTCAGTGGAGCTCACGTCGAGCACGCATTTTCTAACTCGGTTTTCATCGTTCCTGGGCTTGTAGTGGTCAGTTTAGCAGGTAAATAGCTTCATTGTATCTTTATCTAGCAATTCCAGGTGAAATTTGCCTTGTTGCTAACGTTTTTAGTAAAAAAAAATTCATGCAAACTTCACGGTCAATAATTACCCTCCCGAATTTTTTTAAGTTAGCAAAAAGTTGCTGAACTAACTTATTTGCTAAGGCATTCACAATTAGTTATGCGCGTCACGCTTGCTACAAAACAATGCTGATAATTATGTAGAAATATGTAACAATCCCGTTCCTTTAACTACTGCATTTAAATTGGTATGAATGACAGAACAAATTAAAATGCGATCAACCTATTTTAAACTTTAAGTGCAAAGCATTAGTAACCCTATTAAATGGTAAGTGGTTAAAAAATCAAGTTATCTGCACCTTATTAGACTCTGAAACCATATAGAAAACGTTTCCGTAATGATAGGCTTAGCACAATGATAAGCTTACCATATCATAGGGTAACAGTTTAAGGGTGCTACCACACCGCCGCTTAAAAAATGGTGATGTTACAGAATCGCAACAAAATGTATGAAGAAACAGTGAGAAAACGTGACGCATACGACATGTCACTGCTAGGGCTTGCACTATCCGGTATCTTTTTATTATCCGGATATTTCGGATACATCAAATCTCAGTATCCGGATATCCGGTTTTTTCGGATAATTTGAATAATTTTCCAAATATTAAAAAAAAACGCTGATTATAATTTAAAAATTATTTACTCAACATAATGAGGAGTCTTTTTAATCAACCCTTACCAAAATTGTTTGGTAAGGACTTAAAAATAATTATTTTGTCACTTTAATGAGTGAGTAATTAAAAAAATATGTACCTATGTTTGTTTACAGTTTTAAATATTAACCAGAATGAGATCCTTATTAGTGTACATACAAATCAAATAATCGACAACAATAAATGTATGAATCAAAAACAATAAAAATACTTAAGTAGGTACGAGGGGAATGCCAAAAGAAATTAGGTACTCCATGCTCATATGATTGATACTGGCAAGGTGTACACCATCATAAACGCTGGTTATTTAGTTATAAATTTAAAAATGGAAGACTCGGTAAGCCTACGTATTTTTTTTAATTTTTTTCTTGTTGAATCTAGTAGAGTTTGAGCGAGAACTGGGTATTGAATCAGCAGCATTGCAAACTATAATTCACGAACAACTGTTCCTCCATAAGCGTTGTTCAAGATGGGTGCCACACAAACTCAACGATTTGCAGAAAGAACGTCGCGTGGATTGGAGAAAAATTTTGATAAATAAATTCGACACTGATGAAATTAAAAACATTTATGATATAATGACAGGTGACGAAACATGGTTGTATAACTATGATTCTGAAACAAAGCGACAGACTGAGTATGGTGCTTTGAAGACGAACCGACTCCAACAACATGTCACCGAACACGAAGCACACAGAAACAAATGGCTGCGTCATTTTTCTGCAAGACGGGACATGTTGTTACTGTTCTGCTGGAGGATCAAAAAACAGTTAATTCGGAATGGGATGTTACTGTTTGTGCCCCAAAAGTATTGTCAGCTTGGTGTGACAAGCGGCCAAAGTCCAGAACAGCATCTGCTCTGGCATCACGACAACGCCGCCCCGCACACGTCTGCGAGAACGCTTGATTTTTTCGGTTCAAAAAACGTCACCTATTCTGCCTCACCCGCCGTATTCCCCTGACCTAGCACCTTGTGATTATTACCTCTTTCCGAAAATCAAAGAAATATTAAAAGGATAGCGATTCGAAAGCAAAGAAGATGCCCTGGCTGCTTATCAGATTGAAATTGCGATGGTGTCCAAAGAAGAGTATAATCATTTTCGAAGTGGTTTAAGCGGATGGAGAGGTCTATAAATGTTCAAGGTGAATACTTCGAAAAAATGGATAGTCATAAGAAAGAATACAGTTTATAATTTTTGAGTATCAAATTTCTTTTGGTATGACCGTCGTACTTAAAAGTTATTATAAACCTTGTTCTTCACAGTTGGGTGGATTTTTGACGTTGTAATTTGTATGCCATACTTTAAAAAAGTATTAAAAATTACTTTCATATTTCATACAATTAAAGTGAAAATAAATATTTTTACGTTTGTTGTCCGAGAATTGATATTTGAGTGAAATTTAGACGAGTCAATGATTAAATGTAAGGAAAATCTCATAACTGGGTGGATTTTTGACGTTGTTGAAATCTCAATTCTCTGACAACAAACGTAAAAATATTTATTTTCACTTTAATTGTATGAAATATGAAAGCAATTTTTGTATGTAAACCCACCTTATACAGATAAATGTTTGCTCCACACCACACGTGTGCATTAATATCTGATATTCGAATTATCCAAATTATCCGGATAATGAAGTGCCTCCTATCCGGATTTGAAAAATGACCGGATATCCGGATAAAATGGATATCCGGTTATCCGGATTGCAAGCCCTAGTCACTGCGTATACCCACTGGGTTACCCTATGAAAAAGCTTAGGCAAATGAAGAGGTTTTCCGGTCCTTGGGTAGATGCCACAGGCCCCTATCTCTACGGGGCCCCATACTAGCTGGGCCTAGCACAGAAGGAATGTTGATGGACTTCTTTATAAATATTGAGTAAGGCAAATCTGATTAATTTGCCACCGGACCCTGACATAATAATAACACCAACTACTACTATCTTTAATGATGCATATTCCATACCGAATATGTAAAAAACGAAAACTTTAAATTGTCAATTATAAAGAACTAGCTTGTGCTGGCGACTTTGTTCGCATTGAATTGATGTACTTAGCATATTCTGTAAAAAATATTTATGTTGCTACACTAAGCAGCTACGACCTTTGACATGATCATCTTCCTGACTTCCTGACTTTATTCCCCGCCCTGCAAATTTCAGATTCATCCTTACATTCGTTAACACTAAATTTATAGACATCTTAACAAAATTCATCTCCCGCTATAATATAAAGCTGTAATACCTTCCTCTTCCCAAATTGTCTCGCCTTGTCCTTCCCATACACATTTCTGTTTTAATGTTTACCATCGTAGATACCTGGTGCTGGTGTAGCAAAACCCATTATTTTTGTTGTAGGTAGGTAGCTACTAAATAACCGGCCACGTGACGTCGCTGCCCCTGACAGCTGAGTAAACGCCATTTGGAAACTGATCACTTGTAGCTTTCAACCTTGACGCTGGCAAATTTGTCCTGCTGGACAGAAGCCATTTAAAAAAAAAAAAAAAAGAAAAAAGACCTTTGACATGTCTAGGAAATATCAAATGAATCAAGAAATTTTACTTCTTGATTTTTGATGTTTACTTTTTACGTTTTACTGTTAGAAATTTAGTATTATTTTGTTTTTTTTTTTATTTATGTAACTTTAAAACTAGATTTAAGAATACTACTATTTTATATTATAAGAATAACTGTTGACTTGTAAATATATCTTGCTTATATATCTTGCTTATAGTCTGGCAGCTAAACCACTGCAGCCAGATGACACTTCCAAATGTCATTTTACGAAATAATGATACCACATTTATTTCACTAGTGCTCGACTAAGGTCACGTAATGAATGATTTAATTATTGAACGAACGAAATATTTTATGAATGTCACATTCGTAGTTTAGTACATTTCAAAATAAGCGCGATACTTTTGGGGCATTCAAGGTTCATATTAACATAGTAGATAAAATGTGCGATGACTTTGTAATACACGTACATAAATAGTGACAGCAGCAGTGAAACTGATTCGGAATAATTTAAGTTTTTAGGTAAAAGTACAAAAAAAAAGTAGAAAAAATATTAACGTGATAATTGTTGTTTTATTTATGGGAAAATGAAGAATGAGTTGAAAACTGGTAACTGATTTGACATGCTTCCGCACATTTCCAAATCGCGCTCTTACACTACTAACTAGAAAACATCCAAAAAAACCTTATTGAACAAACCATTTTATTAAAATACGCTTTAAAAATTCTCATTTATGACGCAAATTAATTTCATTACATCGTTCATTCACTCATTAAGTCACATCACTATTTAATATTTGCCAAAAACTGACAACACTGAAAGTGTCATCTGGCTGCAGTGGTTTATCTGCCAGACTATAGTTTGGGACTGGGTCAATTGGTGTAATTTGTCCCATGATATTTATTTATTTATTTATTTATTAAATATAAAAATTAATTCGGTGGAGTAAACGTTTTGCTGGCTTGCCCTTCGTGGGATAAAACTCTTAGGATATATAAATTTGTGCAGCACGAAGATCTGCCAAGGAGAGAGACGTGTCTCTCTCTCCTTGGCAGATCTACTCCATCCTTTTGGTAAATCGTCCTCCCATCTTTTGATTTGACCTCCTCATTGTCTTTTCCCGTTCCTCGGATACCACTCTATTACATCCTTAGTCCATTACTCTTTGTTAGTCCTCATTATATGTCCAGTCCAGTAAGACATGGTAGAATACATGTGTTATATAATTTGCTTTTCATTGCCATGGGAATTGTTTCATTTTAAACTATTTCTTTTAGAGACCAGTACCGTTTCCAAGTGTTGCATATTCTTCTATTTCTTTAGAATACTGGTCTTTTATTGAAATGAGTTTTCCTAAATATATATATTCATCTACGTATTCCATCATTTCCTGTCCTAATGTCCTATTACTATATTTTATTTTACGGCATTATCTTAGTCTTCGCTGGGTTGATTGATAATCCTGCTTTCCCGCTTTCAATAAAAAGTAGCCTATGTGTTATTCCAGACCATGAACTATCTCTGTTCCAAATTTCATCCAGATCCGTTAAGCCGTGGCGTGAAAGAGTAACAAACATCCATACATTCTCACAAACTTTGGCATTTATAATATTAGTAGGATATCGATTTTATAGCAATTTAAAAAAAATATCAAAGTCACCACGGTTAAAATTCAATCGTAATTTTTTTAATAAGCTACTATGTCTGCCATCTGTGCTATTAATTTATTAAAAGTAAATATACATAATATTGAACACTTGTGACAACTCGAATAAGACTGTATCAAATTAACTATTTGGTCCGAGTTATAAGCGGTGGCGATTTGTTTTTTTATATTTCAAGTTTTCGTCAAGGTAGCTTGTATACTCGTAATGATTTATATTATTAAGTTAAAATCAAGTTAAAAAAAGAATCTTAAAATAACTGTTTCTCGTAATTAGCTTTTTAAATGTTCGCTTTTCTTACTTGCGTTTTGGGTTGATACTGAAGGGCATACGGTATGCGGCGTACCACAATTACCAGAAACGTATTAAGTAGTCTTCGTACTGTAGATGCCATATTTACTTTTAAAATATACGGTACCTACATACATACATGCATACATATCGTCACGCCTCTTTCCCACAGGGGTAGGCAGAGACTACTTTGTTCCACTTGCTACGATCCTGACATACCTCTTTCGCTTCATCCACATTCATACGGTACCTGTTCTTGTGTATATCTATCTTTCATATACAAAACAGTACAAATACTCTTTATTGAGCACCACAAAACATGAACGACATTCGGGATTGTCTTGCTATCTCACTCACTCTTATGGGGTTTGATTTGATACTAATCGGCCGAAGGTACTAACCTCAAATGATTCTAAGAGCTCACAGACTGTACAATGACTACAAATAATTTTAACAGGGCAGATCGATAGACACAAGTATTCCGCTAGAATTGGGTCAAAGATTTGCTTTCGTTCGCTGCGCTATCAGCCGAATTGACACCCGCCCTCTCTTATCACTCGTACCGCTTAAAAACTACTTACGTGGCCCCACGCTCGCTAATAAAATATCGACAAAGATAACCCACTGCAGTCGATATCTATCACATTACAACAAATACGTATACGTGTGAAAAACATGGCGGTGGAAAACGAGAATATGGAAGATCTTGAGAAGATGGGGCTAGATGAATTGCTGAAGAGCGGGAACCCCCAGGAGATGAGGAAGAATTTGTTGGACATGCTGGACTCTGAGGACCTTACTGATGAAATGAAGGAAAACTTGAGGAATATGCTGACAGGGAATACGCCTCAAGTGTTGGGAGGCAGCGGACCCTGGCTAGCGATTGTTTTTGCGCTTCTAATATTCTCTGTTATACGTAAGTTTATTTTTGTGGAGGTTTTAGTGTGTGAGGCGTGCTCTTTCTGGCCGAGCGTGTGGGTAAGGGATAGATGCGATCGGTTTAGTGTTAAACTCATAGTGTTAGGTGAGGTGTCAGTCATAAACCAGTGAGTTGTAGACCGACCGCTTTTCCGAGTCCTCGCCAGCGCGGCACAGGGGCGCGGGGTCGGCGACAAAGGGGGTCGAGAGAGGTGCGGGCGGCAGGCGCACTACCCGCCCGCACCGCTCTCGGTCCCCTGTACCTGCGCGGGCGAGGACTCAGGCAGTCGGTCTATAATTACCAAGTTCGAAGTTCGTGTCATGCTGTCGAAACTTATTATGGGTTATTTCCACACGTTATCATTAATTTGTTACCAGTTGTACGTAACAGCTGGGAAAAATTCCCATTTTTTTTACCAGTGGTAACTAATGAAAAAAAATTGCTGAACACTTCAAAGTGTAGCCTGTAGTGCATTAAGCATAAGCTCTGCAAACGCCAAGACGCTCTTCTATGACATTGCTAAGGTTGATTACTTGGGGATTCGGGAGTTATAGTTTTTCTGTTATGGCACTTATGGCTTAAACTTTGATGAGATTGATGTTTTCGCATTGAAGTTATTATAGCATAGATCGCTATAGATTCTTTTCTATAACGCTGACAGCTGTTGATAATCGCCAACCAAAATGACGTAGCGCCTAGAATAGCTTACTGTCATTTTTGGCGACCCAATAGTTTTAACCTTAGGCTCTGCTAATGTTCGGTATTATTGCTCGCGTGCCAATCCCGAATGCGGGGCCCTGGAGTTTACTCTCGCAAGAAAGTGGCATAGGTCAATCCACAAACATTCGTGCTAGATACGGTATCTGGTTGCGAACCTATCAGCCACGTTGGCCGTTGCGTAAATACTCGATAACACAGAGGTATATTACGTGTTCTCATGGCGATATTTTGTGTTATAATTGATTGTAATAACTTATTATTGAGAGGGTTTTAAATACAGCTCTCGACGGTTTCATCTCTAGACGCATTTGATATAAATAAACATGATATAATACGTGCCCAAATTAATCCATGCTAATATTATAAATGCAAAATTAACTCTGTTTGTCTGTTACCTTTTCACGCCTAAACCGTTGGACCGATTTAGTTGAAATTTGGTATACAGATAGTTTGAATCCCGGGGAAGGATAGTTTTTATCCCGGAAAATTGCATAGTTCCCGCGGGATAGTGATAAGCGACTTCTGCGCAGACGGAGTCGCGGGCATCAGCTAGTACGTAATAATCGCGTCTTCATTCCCCACGGGGTTGCCCAGGGTAACAACAGCTGGGCGGAAAAGGGAATCATAAAATACCTAATGGGTTGCTATGCTATACGCGCGTCGACTATAACAAGATTCCTAAAATTTTCGTCCTGTAGGCTTATTGTCTAACTCGCTCGCAATCGCCATCGTGTTCATTTTGACAGTTCTTGTATGAATGTGACAGCTAGCTGATTCCGATGCCAATTGTCAGCCCTTACATTAACTGTCAAAATGAAAACGATGGCGATTGCGAGCGAGTTTTGACAATAAGCCTACGGTTTCCTCGATGGGCTATTACGATCGGTGCGGGAGAAGCGACTGGTACATTTTGTTTTTTCTTTGTTTCCAGACCAGAAATAGATGTAGTCATGTAATTTATATTAAAAAGAAATCGTATAGCCAGGCCAGTGTAGCGATTGCTGAAGGATTATGGATAGTTATTACATAAAAGTTAGACAGACGTTGGACGCGTGTCAAAAAATTAACCCATTGATTTAAGGTTGATTTTGCAACAGATTTATGTACCTATGCTTAGATCTTTAACTCTAGGCAGTGGATTTTGATGTTATTTTTAATAGTGATTCAAGAGGAAGTTTCATATGTATAATACATGCATAATATAGTAGAGAAATACTGATTGCACCCGTGCGAAGCCGGGGCGGGTCGCTAGTTGTGAATAAAACTCCATTTACTTATATTGACTATGGCTCTCCATGTAGGAAACAGAAAAAACAATAATAATAATAATATATATTTATTTTAGACCAACATATGGATCATTGAGTTAGTTACAATTCAAAAACTTATTCTAGTATTAGTAATCAATTAGGTACAAAATTATCAAATTCAAAATTAACTCAATTCTCAATCAAATTATCAATTTCATTAATTATACATGTCAAATAAATTAATTAAATTAAATTAGCAACAGCAAATATAAAAATCAAATTAAGTCTGTGAAACAAAATTACAGTAATTGGAAATTAATAATAATCAATAAATAAACAAAATTAACAATTAAAAAAGAATTCAATTTTTTACTTATTTCTGCGAACGTGAATCATGCTGCAGTCATATAAGTACAGGCCATCTAACCTATCCGCAATCATATTCAGAATGCTGTTGGGGCTAGCCCGCACTATAGCGAAAAATTTGTGTTAGTCTTAGTAGGTACGGTTTGAGTGATACAATCACTGATGTGTTGCAGAATTCCACTCTATTTCCTCTATGCATTATTGCAATCAGACATGTACATTGTAAGACACATTTGAGTTGGATGAACGCCAGGAACATAGGGGCAGTCTGAGCGCCACAAGAATATTTCGCAATGGCTGCTGATGTAGTATGTGCTCCGATTTACACGCAGAGCGTTCTGAAAGGCACAGTGTGTAGGACGCATATAGACTGGAGATTGGAGATTATAAACTCGGTTCACTACAGTTCAATACTCTTCTAGTCACCGAAGCTGACGTTTGTTCTCTACAAAGGCTTCAACAAGTGTCCTTTCGGGTCTTCGGGTATAGAAATCATCGGGTTAAAAATTGCGTTTTGTAAATAAATACCGAGTAAAATAGCCAAAATTATTTGCCGCCAATACTTACAATAATCTTAATATTTTTGCTATAGCGCAATCGTATAAAATTAACATGTCATGTAGTTGTGAGCAGGAATTAGGAATTAAAATAAGAGTTGTGACAAGTTTGTAATAAAGCAACGTTAAAAATACAATTCCAAATGCCAACAGATAAAGCGGCAACAATTAATAATCAGAAACAGCGAATTATCATAATAAAACTACAGGCTGAAGCAGAAGTATACATCTGTCGCGTGTTTCCTTATCGTTATCAAACGTAATACGTTTCTGAAATAATGTTGCACCCGGTGTTAAATAAATCAGTGTCCTTTGATAATTTATTAGTTTATCTAAAGGTGTCGACTTGATTACACGCCGGTGAGTTATCTTTTATAAATAAAAATAATTTTAAATAATAAACTTTCATGATAACTTAATTAAATTGAAATGACTAGTCAGAAACCATTTAAAATGAACGCACCCATACCATTTTTAAACTGAATGCGTCGTTAAATTTAAATACCAAACTAATGTCATTCCATTCCCGCCAAAAAGCTTCAAGATGGCCGACGAAGCAATGGAGGTCGACGCGCCAAAAGTTAACATCGCAAGCGTGATTGGCGAAAAACTGACCGAATCCATAAGGAACTTGGATGTTTTATCTATGATGAAAAAGATGGTGGAACAAGTGCCAGAAGACGACGAGGCAGAAGGCGTCCAACAGAAACTAAAGGATGTTCTAGAGAAATATAACTCAATGAGCGAAGAAGAAAGAGAAGAGTTTGCTAGTAAAATGAAAGAGGCAATGGCTAGTAAATTAGCTGTGAAGCTTCAAGATCCGAATGCTTTTGATATGAGCGGGCTAGAGGAGGCAATTCAGGATGCCATAAGATTCCATGTAATGTTGATCGGTGGTGCTATTATACTGTTCGTGATACTATTAGGTACGTTCATTAACGGCTTTCTTCTACGACTTCATTGTCTCGTAAAAAAATATTTCTGGACTCATTTGAGGTGTTCTGCGGGTAGTAAAGGAACTTTTCTACCTTTAGTTTGGCAATTTCAGTTGATACTTCGGACTGAAATCAATGCAATAACGAGTATCTATTACTTATGATCAAATGCATTCCGCCGGTTTACTACAAACAGAGTTGGAATGTACCTATACGAAATAAATAGGTGCTACGTTATTCTAATATACCGTATATTGGCAATTTTTACCTACCGTATTGAAACTATGAAATTGGTAGTACAGTCAGCGTCATACATGTAGTACTAGCTGTTGCCAGCGACTTCGTCTGCAAAGAATTCGTTTATCGCTATCCCGCGGGAACTACGCAATTTTCCGGGATAAAAAGTAGCCTATGTGCTATTACAGACTTTTCTCTATCTATGTGCCGAATTTCATCCAGATCCGTTGGGCCGTTCTGGCGTGATTGAGTAACAAACAAACATCCATCCATCCATCCATACTTTCGCATTTATAATATAAGTTAGATGAAACTCCAAGGTGACGATAAAGTTCGACATACCATACTATTTCTATCGTGTACCGAACAGACTTGGAGGCTTCAAACTATGACGCTGACTGTACATACCTACCTATACGTATTAGTTATTAAGTTTTATACGGGTTTAAATATGATTGGCTAAGCAAAAACATCTAAAGCAGTAGTTCCCAAAGTGGTCCAGGTGGACCCCCAGGGGTCCACGGAAGACTCGACGGGGGTCTACGTTGGGCGTGACCAAAAATGGGGGTCCACAATCGCAAACGGGGGTGCATGAAAATTGAATAAAATATGTGAGAATTGATTGGTTCTTGTGCTGTGAGTCATTGTAGATTTCAAGAAAGTAAAGGAGTCACTCGCAGCACAAAAATATAATATAATTGAAAATTTGTTTAGTAGACTTTATTTTCAAATAATTAACCCTATCAAGTAATCAATTCTAACAATTTTTTTCGAAAACTGTTAATTTATCGTTGAAACTCAGCAACAACGCAAGTTTCCATATATTATAGAGCTAATCTTAATTTTTTTTTCGAGATTTAGTTTAGAAATTAGTGGTAATGTAGCTGCAGGGGGTCCACCGGATCCAGCAAAATTTTGAAAATGGTCTATGGAACAAAAGAGTTTGGGAACCTCTGATCTAAAGGAATTGTTTCACCCGTTATTATCATGATTTTATAAAATATTAATAATAAGTAAAAAATATAATCACGAGCAAAAATAACTGCTCACTTTTCACTACTTTGTATGGAAGGCGACCTTTTGTTTTTGCTCGTCTGTGTATACACCTATACAAACATATACATACGTGTCCTGGGACCAAATCAACACTGATTATATTGCTATTTACCTTTATCTAGTTATAGATAGCATCTTAATCGGTTTTCTTTGATTTTATTAAACAAAACGTTGTTTTGTTTTGTAAAAATGAAATATCTCCATAAAAACATTCACTATTATTTAGCTGGTAATGGGTATTCTGCGTTATCTTCTTCCACCATTGACCTGGCCTTATTTGATCAAACTACCTTTCTTTCCTAGTCCGCGAATTATACTACATTTAATTTAGAATGAGAAACCACAATAACATTATATTGCGTCTGGTCAACTATTTTTTACCTAGCAAATAGTACAGTGCAATAGTTTGGCAGCCGCAAAATAAAATTGTTTTAATGTCACTTTATTTGCGTGTCGTTAATTGTTATTCTAGTACAAATTGTTAAGAGATTACAGTTCACGAGCCGCAATATAATGTTGTTGTGGTTTCTCATCCTAAATTAAATGAAGTATAGTGCGGTCAAATCATGCTCTACTGTGCCTACCGTCAAGAGCATGAATATCTGTACATTATCAAGACATCAAAAACATCTATACTTGACTTGTCCTTCCGTTGTAATAATCGTGGGAGGGTTAACGTTTGATCCGAGCGAGTAAAACGCTCGAATATCCACTTATCCGATCAATATAACAATTTAACAATTACTCTTTCTCTTTCCAGTATTCTTCGGCTACAAACTCTACAAATCGATAAAAGACAAGGAGATTAAAAGAGAAGAGAAAAAGAGAGCCAAGCAGATGAAGAAGAAGAAATGACGAATTAACACGAAAATCTGCGCCATTTTTAACTAGTTCAGGGGAACGCCAAAACCTAAATGTTACATCCCTACATTCCTTGTGGTTCATATTGAAACATAATTAATATATTTTTTTAGTGACGTTTTGTTTTTTATTTATGTCCGTTTTGGCGTTGCTCTGACCAAACTTAGGCTTGTTGCGGACGATATTGTTGTTTTACTTGTACAAATTGTCGCTTATTATTTCCTATTTTAAAAGATACTGTCGTCAATAAAAACCATAGATATTAATGGTGCACCCAGCATTGGGTTTGGGTTGCGTTTTTAGCTTCTAGATTCCTTTTTGACCATGACATTAACCAACTAAATGAATATTGAATGAATTATGTCTATATCGCTCAAAAACTATTTTAATTCTTTTTTAAATATCGACTATTATACAAGCCAAACGAAGAGGCTCTAAATTAAGTGCCTGATACGATGCATGCTTACATTTAATTTATCGAGTATAAGTAATTTTCATCTTTCACATTCCTTCTTTTTTTCGTGCATCTTTCAGGCATTATGTTACTATGACTGATATAAATTATAGAAAAATCTATTGTGTGTTTCTTATTACATTTATCTTTTCCATTCTACGTTGATTGTTATTAGGGCACAGTAATAATTTATGTCAAATAAAATTGTATTTTTCACCGTTTTATTTTACATACATAAATAATTAACACGTACATAGTCCCCCAATATATTATATCTATTTGTTCCTACCCTACTAGAGTCACATGTATGGAAGGCATAGCCATGTCTTAAAAAAAATTCATTTAATTTTAATTAATTTTTAGTTTGATTTTGTAGTTCAAAAAAATACAACCGAATTGAGAAGCTCCTCCTTTTTTTGAAGTCGGTTAAAAAGTAACACAAAAACAAAACAATCTGACTTGCAATCTGTCCCAAAGAGATATATCTTGAAAATAATTAGTCTAGAATTCGAATGTCTTATTTTTTTAGTGTCAACCCTTATTTGCATGGTGCATAAAATAAAATACCGAAGGAAATTTCTTATTGAACTATGAACGTGTTAACTTAAAATAAGACTCGAGGGATACCAGATGTAAAAATTCTATTAATTACTTATCAATGAGCTCACTCTTACCCTACTAAATAGTGACGCTACAAATAACCGATATTGACTGGAAGGAAGTGGGTATCCCTAATTCGAAATTCGTATCATACCGTTCCTATTGGTGAGACCGTATAAGATGGCGATAAATGTTGCCATTACAAATGGCTACCGGAGTGTTTTTGGGGCATATATATTTATTAAAGAAATACGACAACTAGTTTTTTTGTCTGGTATCCTTTAATTAAACATTCCCGTATTTTTAATTTACGTAAGTATGATGTAATAGAATAAACATTATTTATCGTTGTCTATTGAAAATAATTATGCCAACTTGAATTAACTACTTGTTCTTATTTTTATGGTGAATTTGTTTTTTAAAGATAAAATGTATTTTGATGTGGTGAATATAAAGTGAAAAGCAAATGTGTTTTGTTTCATTGGCAAATTCAGGAAGCCTAGCGAGAGTTACAGGGGACCTATTGTTTTTCACATGGCAACTCTCAATTAACGACATTACAACGAATAATCTATACTTACGGGTCTTGTACTCCGAAATTCGATTTTCGTTTCGTGCCGTTCCGCTCACACTAATAGTCATTCATTTTAGAGCGAGAGGGACGGCATGTCACGAACTTCGAAAATCGAATTTCGGAGTAGCCCCCCTGGCTGGGTGCAGTGTCCCGAAGATGATCTTGGCCTCCGTCCGACATCGGAATCTTCGCCTTCTGGTTCTGAGCCAGCTCTCGCCAGCCATCAGCCTCGAGATCCCTTTGAATCCAGTCGCTCCAACTATTCCTTATAGGACGGCAAACCGGTCCACGCCCACTCGGCTGGGCTAAAGGGCTATAAGTGCCGGCACGTACGTCTAGCGCTGACCTTGTATGCGCAAAAGTATGATACGGTATCCGTGGGTGCGCAGATCCCTTCCACGTGACTCGTCATCGATAGACTTGTGCCGGCACGTATACACTTGGCTAAATTTAGTCATCGTTATATTTCGAATTAATTAAGACTTGATTTCACTATTCTGAATTAAGTCACTGAATCACACATCCGCCCGCCGTTGGCGACTGACTGCACTAAACATTACTACACGTACGTTCCTAACTAGGATGCTAAACCATTCAGCTTGTCAGAAACTATCCTTGCTTCTAATTAGGATACTTTTTAGGATGCTTACTAGCTAAACGCGATTACACTTTACTAAATTAGGTTTCTAAATCATTTAGCACCCAAAATTTTGCCAAGTATTAATGTATGATTTACTAATCCAACTGATGATTTCTATTCAATGTGAAATACCTCTCGAAAGTGATATAAAATTGCGTAGTTTGAAATTCGAGTAGCTTAGAAGAAGACACCTCTAATTAATCTAGTCAACTATTAGAAAATATTTTTGCAGCACTTTTCTAGCAATACATACAAGTGATGTGCTGTCACTAATCGTGCCCCAGGCTCTTAAGCAAACGCATGTCTAGCGTCCATAGGCTACGGCAGCCGCTTACCATCAGGCGGACTTACGCTTGTTTTCCACCGACGTGATATTAAAAAAACCTGTAGCTTCGTGAAAAGAGCCCAACCAAACCACATCAAATAAAACAGACTTCACCCATATGCCCGACTTTTTTATTGCGATGCCTTAAATTGAACCTAAACCCAATTGAAAGAAGGTTGCTTTTGCATTGAAGTAATGGACGTATATATAGGTTGTTGGCGTCGAACCTGCGGTGCTGGGGGGGTTACTCCAAAATTCGATTTTCGAAGTTCGTATCACACCGTCCCTCTCACTCTCAAATTAATAACTATTAGTGAGAACGGAACAGAACGAAACGAACTTCGAATTTCAGAGTATAAGGCCTGTATGTGTATGTGTCGGCGTCGAAAAGTTTAGCAGCAGTAAATTGCTATGCGATCGTCAGTATTGAGATTTTAACACGTGAATTTACTAACGAACAAATTGATTCCTTACCTGACCCTCTGTGGAACCTTTTCGCAGTAAACGTCATGAGGATAAGTTGAATTGACAAGTAAAATCATTGTAACGCTTTCTGTGAGAACGTTCTACGTTAGGTCGGAAACAATTTGTTTGACCACCATTCAAAAGCAACGAACATTTGTGTTAAGTTCGTAATACTGGCACTCTACCTAGCGTATTTATCCAAACATTTGCGTGAGTGAAGGGGATGCACTATATTGTTTCTAGCGTATGCGACGAAGATGCCAATAGCGTAACGCGAACACGCAACGCCAAGTGGAGTGCCAGTATAACAGCGGTAGAAAATTACAATTCGTAATCTTTCTTGCCAACCAGCCGAAAAAACCAGAAACATTATAACTTTTGAATGGTAATTCACGGTATTTTAAAAAATCTACCTCCAAGGCACCAAACACTAGTTTATGGGGCAATCGTAACAAATCATTAAACTAAAGACAATAAAAAGCAACAAGTAGTTTTTAACCTTTTAATCACAAAGGTTTATGAACAAAAATTTTATTACATCTTTATACTTACAAGCCTTTCCTTTCCAACTGAGGCGTGGGTACCGCCATCTATTTAAACGTTCTCATAAGGTTATTGGGCTAGGAAAATGAAGTTTTTGCTTGTAGCGGCAAGAATGTAGCCATATTGTCAAAACATTAGCAATCACGAATTTAGAAGTTCTATTTTCGGCAATTTAGCTATTGGTTAGGTTTTTTTTAGTAATTCGGTACTGTACAGTGAATTTACTTTAACCTTTTGATACCAATCGTGCGTTATGATGTGGTATTTTAACCTTAATGCATATAGGAGGCTTTTCAATTTTGATGTTTACATGCATATAGAATAATTAGGTATAGGTAAGATAGGATAGTTTGGCAAAAAAAAAGTAAATGATGCCATAGTTACTTGTAAATTTTAACTAGTATTTAAAATAATTTAATGTTTTGAAAATATGACCATTTGGAACAGACAACCGATAAATACCAAGCTAAATAGAAACTGTTTATAATTTTTTTCATTTAATTTTTTTTTATATCAAATCATTTATGCTTTGTTCAATCACTCGCTACGTCATTTTTTTTTCATTAATTACGATTTTTTTCGATCATATTTACACCTAACTAACTTAATCATCAAATTATAATTAAAAATTCTAGACGCGAAGTCTTACTTATTCTTTTTAAAGCGACCACTAACTAAGTCGTAGAAAAAATACATTAAAATTTCGCTTTATGGGCCGGCCAGAGTGAAAATACTATAATTATCTGGACAGGCCTCGAATTACGACAAAATTCACTTATATCTGCCACCACCAAAATTAATCAAGGTTTTCGAAAAAAATACCAATAACTATTAACTTAAAAAACATATAACCTTATGTTGAGGTATGGGAGGTATTTCGCTATGGGAAACAAGTAACAATATTCAATGCCTATTTTTTATAACAATTTCAACAGGCAAATATTGAGAAAACCTAAATTAACCTTCGTGCCGCAGGTCTTAAATAATAATCATAATGCTTATCTATTTACAAACAGTCTGTTGCCTACCAACAAATCGTGAGACACAAATTAACCTTTTTATTAATAATTTTTTTGATTATTTTTTTTCTACTATCCCACGATTCGTAGGCAGCGATGTGAAAAAACATATGCCAGTGGTGTTGCCACAAAAAAAAACTCAAGATATCTTAAATTTACGCGTTTTGTGACTGCTACATATAAGTATTATACATTCACTGACATATATTTTTTTAATTTTAAGCACCCGTATACCATAGGGTAAAGGACGGCGTACAAGCCGTATTAGTAAAGAACAGTGTTGGGCAAAAATCAATTACACAACGATTAACAATTAATCCCCCAGTAACCGTTTGGCCACCAATAAAATAACCATTAATCTTGACGTCTTGCAGTGCAATTAAAGATAAATACCCAACTCTGGTTAGAAATCGCAGTCATCTAGAACGTATTAAAACTGTCTAATATAATTAGACTTTATATTAGCCGTTCTATAGATGATTTTGCAATAGTCTCCCACTTACCCATTGCAGACGGTTTTGGCTTCATAAACAAAAAAGAATCAGTCTATATATTTTTTTAA